>CALNHX010001583.1:0-216810 GCA_940337035.1 Agriotes lineatus | reverse complement strand
AATGATCTGTCAACTAGTTTTCCATTGTAATTTTCTTAATGTTATTGCTGCAATAATGGCTCATGTTTATGAAAATAATGAATGAGTGAATATGCTTATTATTTACTGGGAGTGTCGTCAAAATGCCGCTGCCGCATTGCTCTTATACGCGGAATGTGTGTGTAGAAGCGAATGCTGATAATTTTGATCATTTAAGTTTAGTTTAATTTTCGTTCAGTAATTTTAGTTCATACTTTGAAACTTTAATACCTTGTACCTCCGTTAGTTTTGATATTTCGCAAAAGTGGTAAATGGCTTACTTTTTTTAGCTTTATATCTGGCAAAAGGAAAGAATCAACTTAAAAATCACCCTGTAGATACAGTGTGTCCCCGGATACGTGAAACGACTCTTGTAAAAGGTAAAAAATTCTCGATTTAAATTTTCATTTTTTGGGGTTCAGCCCTGCTTGGTTAAAGGCGAATTTCTAACAGCATTTCAGTTTTGAAAAATCAAATATGTCTTGAAAGTTTTCAAAAAAACTTGTTTTTGTACTTATGACTTCAAAATTCATATTTCCCGGTCATTCCCGATACGCCGAAAGTTACTTTTCCCGCACTGCGGTGTTTTTTACTTTTCAACAAAAACTAGGGGAATTGTGTTTTTTGTAAGTTTTTATAATAAACGGGGCTGCGCGCGCTATTGTGCGGTCTATTCTATTCAATTTACCACCATTTTTAGGCCTATTACGTTGGCCCATCTCCAAGGGGGCTCTTGGGGTTCCGTCCATCTTCAAAGGGGCCTCTGGGGCTCCGCCCCTCTCCAAGGGGTCCATCAGGGCTCCGCTCTTCTCCAAGGGAGCCCTCGGGGATCCGCTCCTCTTCAAGAGGGCCCTAGGGGCTTTGTCTCTCTCCAAGGGGGGCCTCGGGGCTCCGCCCATTTTCAATCGGGCTGTTGGGGCTCCGCCCTTCTCCAAGGGGTCCTTCAGGGCCCCTCTCCTCTCCAAGGGGGCCCTCGGGGCTCCGCCCTCTCCAAGGGGGCCCTCGGTGCTCCGTCCTCTCCAAGGGGGCCCTTGGGCTTCGCCCCTCTCCAAGGCAGCCCTCGGGGCTCCGCCAATCTCTAAGGGGGCCCTCGGGACACACACGTCAGGATCGTTCTCCTTTATTATATAGAGGATTGTCCCTCATTGGTTTAATTGCGCCTGAAAACACCAGAGGCGCTGTAAACGTCAACAAAAACTAACAGGTGCGTAGGATAGGTATAAAAGTTTAGTGATTTGTGCTGTCAACTCAGTAAATTAGTAAAACACTAAATAATAATTTTTTTATTTTTAAAATATTTTCAGTTATTCGTTACAAAAAACATTGTACGTAACTCCTTCGGGAAAGATTTTCCTGAATTCGCACTACATGCAGCACGACCGAAGGGAGTGCTGCAAACAAAGTGTTCATTCGGGAAAATTACGAACTTGTTAAGTAAATAACTATTACTGCAGAGTAGCGTGTCTTTTATGTAGCAAATACGACAAAAAGTTATGAAGAGAAGTTGTTTTCGAATCAACATCTAGGTTCCTATACCAAACTTCAAAATCCTCTGCCAACTTTGATCTCTCACATTATCTTTTATGTCCCATATCAAAGAATTTTACTTTTAACAAAGACGGCTATGGAAAAACAAACAATTTTCAAAAAGTTTTTTATTTCATAATAAAAAAAATGTTAAAAATAAAATTCTTTGATTTGGAAAATTAACATTAAAGAAATATTTGTCATATAAAAAGCACTTTACTTAGAAAATGGCGTTTTTGAAAATTGTGTAAATCCAAAAAGTGCTATTTTTCGGAATTTAATCAAGATTTCAATGATATTTTTTATTGTGTGGTAGTTTTAGCTGACTGAACAATATCAAGGCCAGAAAACTTTTTTTCGTAAAATGTGTCTCTATCTTGACTAGTAAATGCATGCTTCGTAATTATTTAAAAAAAAAAAACGTAAAATTTTACTGATAACGGAAGTCATGTGACAACTTTTGTTTAGCTCATTTGTGATCACTTTGCAACCACCTCTGGTGGTCATGTTTGATTTTCCAAGAAATTCTCAATAATTTTTTTTTCATTTGATGACAGGTTTTTGGCGATCACTTTATTATTTTTTGATAATAATTTTCTTACGTAGTGCACAATGTAGTTTGCAAATTTGAATTCGGCGCCGAGATGCCCTCGCGCCGAGTTGGCTGGCGCCGAGATGGCTCCGCGCCGAGTTGTCCCGGCGCCGAGCTGGTCCCGCGCCGAGATGGCGGCGCCGAAGTGGCGGCGCCGAGTTGGCGGCGCCGAGTTGTCCGGCTTCGTGTCGTTACAACCACAATCTTGTCGGGCTCGGTGGCTCAGTATAAACGGCCACCAGAGGCGAAATCGGACTTATTAAATCAATCGTTATTTTAGTTTTCTAGTTTTCCAATGGCATAATTATATACTGAAGCTGTTATCAGAATGTTCGCCTAACACGCATCTTATAGACAGTGTGTCCCAGGATTGATGTTGCAAGAGATGCGATGGACTAAAAAATTTTAAATTTTATTTTTATATTGTGGGATTAAGCCCTGCTTCGTTGGAAGAGAATTTTAAGAATAGTTTCAGTTTTTGAAAAACAAGTCGGCCTTGACAATGAAGCGAAAGCTATTTTCTTTTCGGGTAAACTTCTTTATGATACGGCAAAATTTTACCAATAAAAGTTATTCAGATCAAAGATTATGGCCGTATACAAAATTTCAGGAAGAACTACCTAATTAGATTAAACCGTCATTTTTAAGGAATACAATATATGTATTTTTTTAAAATGACGGTTTAATCTCAGTAGGTAGTTCAATAATTTTTAGTCCATGGGACCTCTTGTAACATCAATCCTGGGACACTCTGTAGATATATGAATGTATGATTAATTCGACCTTTCAATTCGCTTCCTTATTTACTTTCTCTATAAAGCTATAATTTATATACCCGTAAAACTGCCCGTTTGGGTTACCGCATTTTATACTACGGACCGCCCTTGAAAGGTGTCATTTGCCCTATACCGCTTGTACGATCCTGAAAGAGTAGTGGACTGTATACTAAGACAATAATTAATTTCGGTAGCACACGGTTTAAAAATATACTTTATTTCACTAAAATACACTTAACAACCTTGCAACCGCGAGTTTTCTTGTCCTTCAACAGAAAATGACCACAATAATCTATTCCGCAAATTTCGAAGGGTGAACTGGGAGCAAGCCGCTCTGCAGGTAAATCAGCCATCGGAGGCATGACACCCTTAGGATTTGATTTAAAACACGTGACACATTTGTGAAATATTTTTCTTGCCAAATTTCTACCGTTTAGTGGCCAGTAATTTTCACGCAATTTATATAATTTGAGATTAAACGACTTACCTGTAAGGAAGTTCAATCGTAATTATACGACCAGTCCGGTCCGCATAGAACACATAGCTAGTTGCATATTTCATGCAATACGTTCCACTTAAGGTGAAAGCAGAAATCCACACCACTATGACTCAGTTCCCGCTGCTCCAGCTCATTACGCATTTAAGGGCCGGTCTTTCCACCTCCTACTAAAGTGCCCAATAGTTACTTAGCAAATAAACTTATTAAGTGGTCTTATTCGACGAATATCTCGGGAGTGTCTTTCCACCGCTAGTTATCTTCCAAATAACTATTTGCCAAATAAAGTACAGAGAAATGACTTCTGTTATGTTGGCACCAAAACTCACTAAAATTTCTATGAAACAACTTCATTACAGTCCATTAGACAGAGTTGACTATTGCACATCTACTATGGGTAAGAGAAGGATGCAGATAGCGCATTGCTGCAAATCAAACTCTTAGCGGGAACTATAAAATTGGGCGATGTACGTGCCTGCCGCGGTAAATTCCAATGCTCCCGCACCAGATGAGATCGTAAAACCATAAAATACATTTCTGGGTCGGCGTCTTAATCCAAAGTTTGGTCAATGGTTGTGTTTTTGTGTTGCTAAATATTAATTGTAATATTTAAAAATGGAAAAAAAGAAGAGAGAGCGCGCTGTAAATTTCACAGAATTAGAAGTTAGATTTTTAGTTGATATAGCTATAAGGCATATCAAAAGAATAGAAAATAAGCACACTGATGCCGCTACCTGGAGGGAAAAAAATCAGGCGTGGATGGACATAGCGACAGAATTTAACGCAGTTACAGGCTATCTGAATAGGAGTGCCAAAGTTCTGCGTCTAAAATACGACCGCTCGTCGTACCCTAAATCCGTGCGTGCTACAAAATGCTTCTTAGAAAACTCGTATCATAATATACTATTTCGTCCCATCTATCCATATTATCCGGCCGTGGGCGTACCGTATACTGACGGCGCTCCGGATTCACAAACTCTACCATTTCGGCCAAATCATTTTCAAATACTTCCTCGTAGTCATCAAAAACGTCCATACTTATTAATTTATCAACTTCACCAAAACAATAACAAAGGTTGGAATGACAGCAAGCGTACATGCGCTTTGCGCACTGTGAAAGGCTGTACAACACTGCGCAAACGTACTAGGAACCTGTTAATCTTATTTGGAGGTTCAACTGCCAAATAAGTAATTTGACGGATAAGTTACGTTATTAGCCGAATAAGTGCTATTTGGAGGTGGAAAGACGGTTTCAAAAGTTATTTGTCAAATAAATTTATTAGGAAGTTTATTAGGACGTGGAAAGACCGGCCCTTAGTGTGATACGTTCCGGGTGTGTTTTTCGTGTTCGCGGTCAAACCTCGGCTTTCACCATGCCAAAAAGGCCAGCACAACGGCTCCACACCTTAAAGAAGAAGATACGGAAGCTAGAAAAGTTGATAGAGGAGGTGTCCTCAAGTTTCACATGTAAGTGTTCACTTTTGACTTACATCGGTAGAGTTTTCAACTTCTAACACGCTGCGGCGGGGGTGGCCTTCCTCGCCTCCCCCCCCCCCCCCGTCCCATGTGGCAGGAAGACAGGGTGGCCTTCCTCGCCTACCCTACTATCTATGCTTCCCGGGGGCCTGCATCCCTTCTACAAAATCAGACGTAGATGGGGAGGCCTTCCTCGCCTTTCCTGTCTACGATGACTTGCAGGGTGGCCTTTCTCGCCCCCTAGGAACAATGGACACATGGGGTGGTCTCTTTTTGACCCCCTTTTCTAAGTTGATTATTATTACTTAACTCTTTAATTTCGTGAGGCAATGCTTGTTTTTGAGCTAGTCGAATTAATGCGGACAACGTTCTGCGTTTTTCGTCAACTGTTATATGTCCCAAAATTTTATTATTTTTATTTCTAAAATTATTTAACCATCGCATGCAATATGCTGTTACTCGAATTAGTTTGTTTAACGAGGAGAATTTTTCAAAAATATACAAATCCATTAAATTTGCAACTGTAACTAAAGTTAAGTTTTTCGCCTCGGGAATTTCTATATCGCATTCAATCTCTTCGTTTTTGAAATTATATTCTAAATTTTCTCTAATAAAATGTGGCCCTCGCCACCATGCGTCTAGATGAATTAATTGTCTTGCGCTTATTCCTCGCGAGACTACATCTGCGATATTATTTGGACCATCGACGTGATGCCAATCATCAATGCAAGTCAACGTTTGAATTTCTGAAACGCGATTAGATACAAATGTTTTCCAACGACTCGGGTCGGCTCGCAACCAACTTAATACGATCTTTGAATCGCACCAAAAATAGTATTTAGAAATATTTAAATTTAAAGCCTTTTCTACACGATCCTTTAATTTTGCAAGAATTACCGCTCCGCAGAGTTCTAGACGTGAAATTATTAATTTCTTAAGAGGTGCTGCTCTTGATTTTGCGCATACTAAGTTTACGCTGCAGTTTCCATCGACAGTGATTGACTTTAAAAATACACACCCACCAAATGCATGTTGAGACGCATCGCAAAAAAAATGCAATTCGAAAATGATAGCGTTATTAAGACGAATGTGTCTTGGAATTTCTAGTGCGTTTATGTGCATTAAATCATCTTGAAAAGACATCCAAAATTCTTGACTTTCTAAACTAACCGGATCGTCCCAACCGATTTTTTCTTGCCACAGTATTTGAATTAGAAGCTTTGCTCTAATTATAATTGGTTGTAGAAGGCCATATGGGTCAAAAATCTTGCTAATGCTTGATAAAATATTTCTTTTTGTTATTTGTTCAAATTTTTCTATTTTGACTTCATACTGCAAAACATCAGTTTTTGGGTTCCATAATATTCCTAATGTTTTGTTTACACAAGAGTCTCCCCACGGTAGTATTTTCAATCTATTATTTTCTTCTACCTCAGATAGACTTAAAATTCTGGGCTCATTTGAGACCCACATGCGTAATTTAAACTTAGCTGACTCCAAAATTGTGATAATCTCGCTTTTAACCTTCAGCGCTTCTTCAATAGTTTCCTGACCACTCAAGAAATCGTCCACAAAAAAATCATTTTCTACTATTTTACTCGCGATGTTTCAGAATTTTCTGTGGCTAATTGTTTTAAACATCGCGTAGCTAAAAACGGCGAGGAGCTTAATCCGTATGTGATTGTTTTTAATTCATAACAATGAACTTTCTGAGTTGGATCAGCTCTCCAAAATATTTTTTAAAAGTTTCTATGACTTTCGTCTATCCAAATTTGCCGATACATCTGCTGAATGTCGGCACTCAATACATATTTATGTATTCTAAAACGTAATAAGATTTCCCACAATTCATTCTGGACTGTGGCTCCTACGTATTGTACGTCATTAAGTGACAAATCAGAGTCCGTTTTGCACGAACCGTCAAACACAATTCTGCAGCGGGTAGTCGTGCTACTCTCTTTTATTACAGGATGGTGTGGTAAAAAATAATGCAATGGAGAATCGGCTACTTCGTTGATACGCTGCATGTGACCTAATGTTTCGTACTCATTCATGAACTGTATGTATTCTTTGCGTAAATTATCATTTTTTATCAAACGTCTTTCGGTTGCGTAGAAACGTTTTAACGCGATGTCCGTGATTGCCCTAAACAATTTACATTTTCACGAAAGGGAATTTTAACAGAAAAACGGCCATCTGTTACGCGTTTGGTGGTGGTGGTAAACAAATTTTCGCATTTAATTTCTTCAGGGGTCAATTTTTTCAGCGCGTCTCCTTCTTCCACTTGCCAAAATCTTTCCAAATCTGTTTCTAATGAACAATGTACAAATGGTTTTTGCTTAATTACCGGCTGCGCTTGGCCATTTAAATTACCAGCGATAATCCAGCCGAAGGCTGTATTTTGCAAAATGGGTTTACCTTTACCTAAGAAGATTCGTTCGCTTGCCAAAGCTTCCCAAAAAATACTGCTTCCAATTAAAATATCTATTTTATCGCTTTGGCAAAATGCTGAGTTCGCTAATGCGATGTTGTTAGGTATACTAATTAATTTCGAATCGAAAGTATACATTGGCAAATTTCCCGTTATTGTATCGAATACTAAGCATGTAATCACTCTTTTAAAATTATTACAACGTGATTTAATTGTCACATCTACGCAATGTTCTGCGCGCGCTAATCCGTTTCCAATGCCACTAACTATCGTATTTAATTTTCGCTTTTGGAGTCCTAAACTTTTACATAAATTTTCACTTATAAAATGCGACATTGATCCACAGTCTAATAACACTCTACATTTTTGAAAATGTCCAACTGGACCTGCTACATCAATGCACGCTGTTGCTAATAAAATTTGTCCATTTCCGCTATTAATGACTTGACTTGATGCTACTACAGTTTCGCTGATTGTTGGCAATGGTTCTGAATTGTCTGCGTTATTTCTAATGGCTACTACATTGGTGCCTTCGCTATCGCGATGCAAAAGGGTATGATGTTTTCTATTACACTTCATGCACCATTGTTTGTATTTGCAAGCTACAACCCCGTGATTCGGTTTTAAGCAATTTAAACACAATTTTAATTCTTTAACCCAAGTATATCTGTCTAGGACTGGTTTGCCCGTGAATGTTTTACAGTTGAAAACAGTATGCGATTCTTTGCAAAATGTGCAACTACTAGCGGGTGCACTGACCCCTACAAACGATTTTAAATTTCTATTTGCATTTCTATTATCTAATTTATCATGGTTTTGTTTCGATGCTATTTCTAAATGCTTCAGCGATTCTAAAACACTACATTTACCTTTCCAGAAATCCATGAACTCTTCAAATTCAGGGAGTTCACCCTTATGCGGTGTACCCTCCCATGCGCGTAATGTGATGTTATCTAATTTCCGACTAATAATAAATATCAACAATGCGCTCCAAGATTCGGTTGGTAATTTTAACGATTTTAAACATCTAATATTTCGCAATACAGTGTCGTACAAGTGCCGCATCTGTACCGCGTTTTCTTTATGCAAATTGGGCAATTCAAATATTTCACGGATGTGACTGTTCACTAAAAGCTTTTTATTTTCGAATCGTTCTTTTAATATTTGTAAGGCCAACTCATAATTAGCATCTGTCACTTCGATGGCCTCAATAGCCCGCAAAGCGTCTCCCTTTAACGAAATTCGGAGATAATAAAACTTTTGAGCATTCGTAAGGTTGTTGTTATGCACGATTGCTTCAAACGTGTCGCGAAAATTCCTCCACTCATCAAAATAAAGGGTTTCAAACGCTCGCCTCTCATCACTATCTACGTCTGTTCCTCCCCCTTAGCTTCTATATCTGATTGAAGTTCGTCAAATCTATCTATTATAGATTCGATTCTTGAATATCTCATTCTTAATTGTGTTAAATTAGAATCGTCATAATCGGAGAGAAATGCACAAAACCCGTTCAATTTTTCTTTAAATTGGTTACGTTTATTCAATTGCTTTTGTGTCATTTTGATTGACTATTAATTTCGAAAAGCTAGCAGATAAGGATAGGATATTTGGGATAGAAAACGATGGCCACTTTAGTAGTTTGTACAACGTGAGTGGATATGGACATTCCACTCGAGTTGTACAGTGTATTTTTTCTACGACCTATCAATGGAAAAGAATGGAAAATTAAAAGAAAATTTATTCAACGCTAATTAATAAGATATCTTACAACAAAATCACGTTTGCCACAAACAGGGCACAGCAGGGCGTGCCCATTGCAAAACAAACAATTAATGAAAGTTGCCTAGGTAATCACGACTAACGTGGTTTGTGATTGGTGTATTTCATATTCACCCTTGTGTGGATATGAAATCATATACGTTCAGTTAACTACAATTGCCTACATATCCATTCTGTAGATTGTGAAGAAAACAGAATATATACATGCGGGAGTAGAAAAACTATTAAACTTGGTACCGTTGCTTTTTTCCAGCGGCTGTGATTTGTCCACGGTTTTCTTCGTTGCGTTGTTGATCCAACACGTCGACTACAATTTTCTAACTTCTACGTCGATTTCTTCTATTGTTTCTATTGAGACTCACTAACTAACTTCGCTTGCTGTCTTGCTGTACGTTCGACACGCACTTCTCGTTCGCACATATAAAGTTTTTAAAACGCGTACCACAATACTAATTCGAAATCCGGTACGATTAGGACCAAATGTACGATCCTGAAAGAGTAGTGGACTGTCTACTAAGACAATAATTAATTTCGGTAGCACACGGTTTAAAATATACTTTATTTCACTAAAATACACGAACGAAAATTATGTACAAGAACCTATAATATAAATCTTGCGACCGACCAGGGCTAACGTCGCTTCGAGTCTGCCCCTTTGCGATTTTAGGGCTGCTATTCATAAAAATGTCCAGATGTTGAACAAGTGGCCGGCACAAAATAGCGACAGTCCTTACACTTACTTCTTAATCCTAAACACCGCTCATGATTACCACACATCAGACTTGAAAAAGCGGTTTACCTTAAAAGAAATCAACATGCACGATGCGTCAGTGTTTATAGCGCCTCGATTCCATCGGCGCGGCGCAATGAATACATACCAGATGGGTATTAAATTAGTTTGTTTTTCTTTATTCCTCGTGAAGCAAATTTTGGGGGGTAAGCAATTAAGTAAATTTCATTATTTTTAGATTAACATTAGACGAATCATACAATTTTATTTCTGCTTATCTCTAAAGGCCGAATATTGCTCCCGCAGTAAATGCAGTTTGACCATCTTAATAATTCTTTTCAGAAACGTGCTCCTTGCCCGATAAGCAACAAGGCCATTGTGTGCCCTTGAACGAATGCCCAGACATTTTTGAGATTTTTGCAAATCCACTAAAAGGAAGTGAAACACGCCTGCGCCAATTTTTGTGCAAAGACGACCAACAGTTGAAAGTGTGCTGTGGCACGGCGGCTAATTCTACATTACTGGAGGATTATTCAACTTCGGATCCCCCTGAGATTTCCAAATTAATTCGTGATGCTTTACCTGAATGTGCCTTAAAGTCGCTCTCAGATGTGGATTTGCCCGTAATTTTAGCAGAAAATCTCGATTCTAAAGTGGAGCCTAAAAAATGCTTAGGTATACTGGCCAATTCCAGATATGTTATTACACCGGCTGAGTGTGTTGTGTCTAACGCCCAAGGGCAACAATTTACAATGTTAAGTATTGGGAATTTCCTTTATTGTTAACGTATTGATAATCAAATGTTTTCAGTGTAGGAGTTAAGTTTCGTGGTAAAAATAACAACTCTGTAACTTTCGGCGTTGAAGAGACAATTCCTCATCCTTTCTTCGATGCGGTTACTGGTGTTAACGATATAGCACTTTTACGATTAAACCAAACTGTTTCAAACGGTAAGAAATAGATATAGTAGTTTTCTTTTTAAAATCTAAAACTCATTGTAACACCTACACTTAACAGTGTAATACAATGTCTTAATTTTTGGCAATACTCAAAAACGTTATCAAATGCAACATTAGTTATTATAAGAGCGCAAACTTTAAACTAGTACAAATAAAAAACACAGTAAATATTATTTCACTCTTTAAAAATGCCTATGTAATCTGTAAACATGTAAAGTTTTGAATGTCCGCTCCATCAGAAATAAGAAAACCTTTAGTTTTTTTTTGTTTTGCGTATCACTGTCAAAAGACTGCAGTCCATAATCAAGCCCTCGCCAGCATTCATGAATTTAGCTGCTACAGGTTAATCGAATTTATTAATTAGATAACTCCTAACTTCTGACGAACGGCCATTTATTGTTTTTTCAGCATTTTGGTTTTGTGCTGGTGTTTTATTACGTGGATCAGCCACCTAGGGCTGGGCTAAAATATCGATATATCGTTTATTGATATACCCTTATTTAAATGTCAATGTATCGATTTATCGATATTAGATTTAGTATTTCCAGGTTTTGCACATATCGATATATATCGATAAATATGGATAGCTACTTATTGGTGTTTATCGATATGTATCGACAGTTATCGATATCGATAGTTATCCACAAATAATTATCGATAGTTATCGATATTAATCGATATTTGATGTTGAGTTACATTTGTTTTAGTAGCCACTCATAAATTCCTTAAGATTTGCTATGCGGCAGTTTGAACTCATCCCTCTTTTTGCTGCATGTATGTTATTGAAGCATTTGTTTGTTTAATTTGTATCATGTTTAGGGTTTGTGTTCGGGTTATTAGTGCAGTAGCCGGTAGGGGCATTTTTGCTGAGTAGACTTTTGTGAGCATTAAATAACAAATGTTCCCATGTTATGGCGACTTTTTGGCGGTCACTGTATATCTACTAACAAAATATATATACATACATACATAATCCATCCTCTTGTACCCTAGGGTGTCGAGGTGTCTTCTCCTTCTGTTGTTTGGTTTACCTTCCTCCCGTTTACAAATTGTTTCCATTTCTTCCGATTTTTTGCCTTTTCTTTGGCTGCGTTCCAATTTTCTCCTGCCTCTTTCAGGACAGCTTCAACCGAGCTGTTCCAAGTTCTTTTCGGCCTTCCCCTTCGATTCTTTCCTATTGGTCTTGCTTCCCATATCTTCTTTGCTTGTCTCTCTTCTCCCATTCTTACTAGGTGTCCGAACCACATCAGTTTCTTGTCTTTGAGAGATTCTTCTACTGATTTCACCCCAAGTTCTTTCCTTATATCCACATTTATTCTCTTTTCTATCCTTCTTACCCCTAGCACCCTTCTAAGGAATTTCATTTCGGCTGCTTGAAATCTTCCTTGTTGTCTATCAGTTAAAATGCAGTTTTCTCCTCCATAAAGTAGTAGGCAGGTACATGGATTTATATATTGATATCTTTGTGTTTTTAGTTATCTCCTTATGGTTTAGGAATTTATTCTGTAGTGCGTAATAGATTCTATTAGCCGACTGGATTCTTTTATTTAATTCGTCTTCTATGTTCCCTTCGCTGTTAACTATGCTTTCCAAGTATTTGTACGTTTCCACTTGCTCTATGCTTTCGCCTTCGATTGTAACTCTAACCTCTGTTTTGTTTTTACTGATTACCAAAGTATTTGTTTTTTCTACGTTCAATTGAAGCTTTTGTGTCATCAGTACTTCCGTCCATATTTTTAAGTTCTTCTCCAGATTTTTCCCCGAGTTGGCCAACAGCACAATATCATCTGCAAAGACACAGGTCTCCAGGTATACAGGTTGGAGATCCTTGTATCCCACTACAAATTTCTCCATCCTCGTTTGGCACTCTTTAATTGCATCATCCATCGGACATATGAATAATAATCCTCGATAGCCTGTTGCATGTTCTTACTTGGTTGACAGTCTCTTCGTATATACTTTTTATTGCTCCTATTAGGTGTTCGTTTACTCTTTTGTTTCTAAAGCTCTCCCATATTTTGTTCCTGCTGACTGTGTCAAAGGCTTTCTTCATATCGATGAAGCAGGCATATAGTTCCTTGTCTTTCGCTAGTTTGTTCTCAATTGCTTGTTGTACTGTAAAAGTATGGTCTTGTACACTGTGTCCTGGTCTGAAGCCACTCTGAACATCCTCTAGCTGGTTTTCGACTACTCTCCTCAGTTTATTTTCCAGGATTCTTTCATATGCCTTTAACACCATGCATAATAAAGTGATTCCTCTATAGTTTGAGCATTCGTTAGTATCTCCTTTCTTATAAATGGGTAAGATGGCCCGATCTTCCATTCATCTGGATTCACTTTCTGTCTCCAACATAAATTTAAGATGGTAAGAAATTCTTCTTTGGCCTTTCCTCCCATGTATTTTAATAATTCGGGTCCTACCTCATCTACTCCTGGTGCTTTTGCGGTCTTCATTCTCTCTAGTGCCTCGTTTAGTTCCGTTGTATTGATACCGTCTTCTGTGGGCATACTTTCTCTTTCCCTCTCCTTGGCGTTCTCTTCCTCTGTTACCTCACTGTTTTCCTCTGGATTTAGAAGTTCTTCGAAGTATTCTTTCCACCTGTTAATGATCATATCTTCTTCTATCAGCAACTCCCCTTTATTGTTTTTAACTTGCTTTAGTTTGTATTCTGGCTTATTCTTGAAATTCTTAACTACTCTGTAGAACATTTTCTGATTTTCTTTACTATTTCTTTCCATCAGTCTTCCAAATTCTTCCCACGATTCTTGTTTAGCCTCCAGTACTAGTTTCTTTACCACCCTCCTCTGTCTCTTGTAGTCTTCGTAGTTCGCTACGGTTTTGTTTTGTATGTATCTTTTGCAGAGTTTCTTCTTTTCTCTTGTTTCTCTTTGGACCTGTTCATTCCACCACGCCGTTCTCTTCTTACCGGTACCTACTCTGGTGTGTCCGCATATCTTGCTTGCTACTTTTAGTATCGATCCTTTTAGATTTTCTCATCTTTCATTTACATTTTTACTATCGCTCTGCCCCTTTTTGGTTATTTCTTCTTTTAGGGCCTTTTGGTACTCCTCCCTTACTTCTAGCAATCTTAGCTTGTGGGTTTTGATCTTCTCTTTTTTTATGCAGTGCGTTTTTGTCTCGTTGCTCTTTGGTGTGCCCCTCTACTGCTTCCAGTAGGTAGTGGTCGCTACCTATTTCGTAGCCCCTTTTGATTCTCGCATCTTTCACTTTCCTTCTATTTTCACGTTCTACAATTATGTAATCTACTACTGATCTTTCACCCCTGCTAGCCGTTTCTCTTGTATACTTGTGTATCTCCCTATGGTCGTAATGGGTATTCGATATTACTAGGATGTTATCTAAACAAAATTCAAGCAGCTTTTTCCCATTTTTGTTTAATTTTTCCTCGCCACTTTTTCCTATTACGCCTCCCCATTTTCCCGCTTCTCTACCTACTCTAGCGTTAAGGTCTCGTGCTATTATCAGTTTTCCCTTTTTCCTTTCACTGGTTTCCTGTAATCTTTCCCAGAAACTATCCTTTTCTGTTTGTTTTTCATTCTCATTTGGCCCGTATGCTACTATCACTGTTATAATTTCTTCGCCATTTCCTACTTCCACCATTAATATCCTTTCAATGATGTATTCCCATTTCCTTATCTCCGTTACTTTGTTTTTGTTTATAAGGCATGCCACTCCCGCTCTTGCCCTTTGTTTTACTTCTACTCCTCCATATATCAGTAAATGCCCGTTTTCTACTAAGTTGCTACCTGTACCTTTCTTTTTAGTCTCAGTTATTGCCAATATTTCTATTTTAGACTTTTCGAAACTCTCTATTAATTCGTGTTCCATCCCGTTTAGTCCTCCCACATTCCATGTTCCAATTTTCCATGTATTTTTATTTTCTTTGCTTTTCCCCTTTACTTGCATTTTATCACTTTTACTAGTCATATCCGTTATCTTTGTTCGTCTTCGTATTTGTTTTATCGCTAGAGTTGTTTAGTTTTTTGCCTGTTTTACGACATCTTCCAGCCCTTCGTTCCATATATAAGTCGCATTCGCAATTATGATCTTCTTGTACCCAACCTTTGTTTTTATTCCCTCGACTTTTTTCTCAAATGCAATTTTCCACAGCTTGTTTTGTATCTGTCCCTCTTTCCAGGTTAGGTCGTTCTCTAGGTAAATGTTAGTTCCCCTTAATTTATTTTTATTTTGCATTATGGCTTGTTTATTCTCCCAGCTGTTCAGCTCTACAATGGTTATCGGTAGTCCTTTTGAGTTTTCAATTGAGCGAATTTTCTTTATTTCTGCTTCTACTTTGATGTTGTCCTTGAAGAATTGCTTCACTTCTATTTCTTTCCCATTCTTATTGAATCCTATTCCTTTTATCACTGTATTACATTTTTTCTCTTTCTTTTCAATCATTTCCAGTTTTTGTTTAAGCATTGACACTTCTCCGGTTAGTGCTTTCTTCTGGTCTGCCCATTCCTTATTATTCTTTAATTCCAACGTCTTTAGTTCGCCTCGTAGTGCTTCCTTTTCTCTTTCCCATTCCATTTCCTTCTTTACTAATTCTTATTTCAGGGCGCGTATTTCTTCTCTGTGTCTTTTCATTTCTTGGTTGTTAGCTCTTATTTCATTGTTGTTTGTTTTTAATTCTTCTCTTATGTTTTGCAGTTCGCTCCTGTTCTCTTTCATTTATTTGCTCATTTCTTCGATTAATTTTCCTAACTTCTCCATTTCTTCTTCCGTATTTGCCTCTTGCTTGTTTTTGTTTCCTTTTGTAGGCGACTTGGGCGTTTTTCAGCTCCTTTTAAAGGTTTCTTCCCCGTGAGTTTTCTCCTCAGTATTATCTTGTTTTATTGTGTCTCTTTTCCTTTGCTTAAAGAACGTGTTTCTGGCCAAAATTCTTGTTGGCAAACCTGATATTTGTGTACAGCGACCCAAAAAACATATAGGAACAAAATATCAAAACTCCACCAAAACTTTCATTTATTTTCTTTCATTTGACTGGACTATATAGGAATTTTTTATGATGCTATAACTCGAAAACAAATGAAAATCGGATAACAAAATTTGAGTGTAGTTACATTATTTGCACAGTCCTGGAGTTTGGTCCGTTCCCCCCGACCTACCCTGTATAATGTGCTACATACTATACTTTTTCTACGACAACAAATTTAGACAATATAACAACACATTATTTCATAAAATTTTTGACATTTATTATATTAGGTTAAATTATGCTTGACAAACGTCAAAGTTGACTGATGAAAACTAACTTGATTTTAGTTTTGGCTGTGGCTAGTAAAGCAAATATTGTTTGAACCTAACTTCACCCCTTGACTAAAACATCGTTGCTAACTTCAGCCCGTGACTAAGAGGCTCTTTAGTCACAAGTTATGAATTTGTGATTAAAAGATCACCTAGCGACGTGTATGTTAGTATGTTACATGCCATTTTAGTTAAAGGAGTAGAAATTAGTAATTTTTGTATTAAGTGCGCGAAATGAGTGTTTTTTTATGGCGCGTGAGAGTGTCAATTTTCGCCGAGACCGTTAGGTCGAGGCAGAAAAGTCATTCAAACGCGCCATAAAAACACGAATTTTGTCACGAAATACAAACAACGTTTTTTCTACAACCGTCAAAAAAAAAAGAATAAAAGATTCTCTGCAACAAAATCATACGTATATAGCAAATAAGTAGAGTAATATTATTATGTACGTAACGTTTTATATGTGTTGTAACTAAGGAAATGGTGTTCCAAAATCGTTTTTTCACTGCTAGCCGTGAAGAAATATTATTTTTATTATACCTGCATCAGAATCGTCATTTAAAGCACGCCTGGGCGTGCGAATACAGGCGATTAAAGCTCGCCGAGCTTTAAAGGTTGTCAAGGAAACGACTGAATACAACAACGGACATGGACGCGACAAAAACGTAAATAATTCTCGTAACTATAGTAGCAATATTATTATGCCCTCTCGATTTATCACGACTAAAATTATTTCTAAGTTTTTAGTGCGTAATTTATTTCCAGTATTGGAGGTATAATAAAAAATAGCGTAAAGTATTCGTGGATAACTGGTCTGTAAAACACTTGCTCTATTTCGAGCACTCCGGCTACGCCGTCGTGCTCGAAAATTCGCGCGTGTTTTAAAGACCTTGTTATCCACTCATACTTTAATATACTATTTTATTATACCTGCATCAGAATCGCCGTTTAAAGCACGCCTGAGCGTGCGAAAGCAGGCGATTAAAGCTCGCCGAGCTTTAAAGGTTGTCAAAGAAACGACTGAATACAACAACGGACATGGACGCGACAAAAACGTAAATAATTCTCGTAACTATAGTAGCAATATTATTATGCCCTCTCGATTTATCACGACAAAAATTATTTCTAAGTCTTTAGTGCGTAATTTATTTCCAGTATTGGAGGTATAATAAAAAATAGCGTAAAGTATTCGTGGATAACTGGTCTTTAAAACACTTGCTCTATTTCGAGCACTCCGGCTACGCCGTCGCGCTCGAAAACTCGCGCGTGTTTTAAAGACCTTGTTATCCACTCATACTTTAATATACTATTTTTCACGTGTTAAAAAAAGTTAAACTTCGCGTATCTATAGCGATGCATAAATGTCACGTTTTTTTGACGGCTGTAGAAAACATATTTAATCCGAAAAATTATATCAATATATTCAAAGGTTGGAAATTATCATTTCTGGAGACAGGAAATGCCAATATGTTAAGTACTTTGTGATTGGACAAATTACTTTTTTAATGAACTTTATAACTGTATAAAGAGATTATGAAGTAGATTTTATCTCTAAAAGAAAAAGGTACGGTTGCTACTTGGTCAGAGGTCGACAGTTAAAGTCATTCCTTCTTGAAAACAGAAACGATTGCAAAACTCGTTCAATGATAGTTTTTTTACCACACAGTCATGATGCATTTGTTTAATTTCATACAGTATAAATATTTCTTTTCAGAAGATGTGGCAGCTCTTTGTAAGACAATACTCTGGAATAATGGGTCACCAACTGGAAAAACAATTTTTATATATTCGGATCTAGATCTATCTGCAATTGAGCAAGGGCTCAATAAAACTACGGTTTCTACCACATCACTTTCTAAAGAAGAGTGCGAAGAAACATTTCTACAAAATGGTGCTCACGTAGTAGTAACCAAGTACGACTTATGTACCAACAAACTTCAAAATGCTACAAAATCTACTTGCAAGAAGTTTACTGGAGTTCCTCTGTTCATCGAGACTTATAAGCTGGGATTTATTGGGTTTTCTTCTTCAAGAACTGTTTGCGATGATGATCTTCCAGATATTTATACAAACGTCAATGCCTACACGGGTTGGCTACATGAACAAATGAGACCATGGCCAACAAAGAGTGGTATGTTACAATACAGCTAGAATAGCTTTAAGAATAAATAATACATATATGTATACTCTAGTCGTCCTATTTTTATTAGTGAAAATTGTAGGTCTGTTTTCACAAAACAATAGAACGTGAGAAACTATACCGAGTTACTGGTTTCAATATTGAACATAGCAAGTTTTTAATTTGTGGTAAACAAATGTTATGTCTAACGCAGTGGGTGTCTAAGGACTTTCAGCCTTCCCTATAATTTAAAGTTCTGATCTAGAAAATATAATTTTTTTAAATTAAATCAAATTTTTGTAGTAGTGTTGTGATATACCATGCTTTTGCTATTTCAGTTTTAAAACCGGACATCTGATATGTGTAAGACCATATTTTGCTTCACATTCTATGAGCTAATAGTAATATTTAGAGAGAATCTTGTAATAAATAGAAGTAGCTTTGTCTCTTAACGAATATCACATCTGTAGCAAGGGTAAAAATGCATAATTTCATCTAGACAGTTTTGCACTTCATTCAGCAGTTACTATAAAGTAATAGCTGTAAATTCTTCTAAACTACACATTTCTAATTAAATAGTATCGCAACTGAACGAAACATTTTATATTTTACAATATGTCGAGTAAACTATGTTTTTTCATTAACATTATATTAATGTTGTTAGTAAATTTTATCAATTGTAGAACCATGTACGACACCAAATGGACAAGTAGGCGAATGCTGGCACGTGCTTCATTGTCCATCACTCTTGGATGCCTTTTCAGATGTAACTGCTTCAACGGAAGCTCATTTGCGTGAATTTATTTGCCAAAGAGGAGAAGAAAACGAGTTTTCCGTGTGTTGTGTCACGTCACCAAATTCCACAGTTATTCACAGAAAATACGAAGCAGAACCAGCCGACGTGCCTGCTAAATTTCTTGAAGCTCATCTTTGTGGATTACAACATAGAGACGATTATTTTTCTTCGTCAACAGCAGTAGCTTTAGACGAGTTTCCATGGATAGCAATAATAGAAGATTCGTCATTTATTGAATGTACGGGAACGTTGATCAATTCAAGGTACGTTCTCACAACAGGACACTGCGTGGCAGTTGATATGGATACTACAATGTAAGTCTACTAAAATGTAGTTATAAGCAATTTTAATAATTTTTTTTATTATTTCAGAGTTCGACTTGGAGATTATTATAGCTTTAACGCCACATCTTGTGTTAAAGATCCAGATATTGACGAAACTGACTGCAGTGAAACTGCAAAATATGGCATAGAGGATATAATACAGCACCCATTTTACATACCATTATTTGGTGTGAACGATATAGGTTTACTGCGACTCAATAAAACAGTCTCCTATACGGGTATATATGATTTCTATAACAACTTTATTATCATTAGGTTTATCGGAGTTACAACTGACATATTACTCACAAACTTTTCCTAACCGTGATAAATGTTACTTCAACGTTCGTTAAATCTATTTACCTACAAAATTTTGCAAAATTCTTTATTACTTACTTTTACGATAAGGGATTCACCCCACTCTTATTTTAATTTTTTTATTATTTTAGATTTTTTCTTAACTTACTGCATATACTATTTCATTCTTATCATAAAAATCTGGTGTGATACACTCACACAACTTCCTTTTACAGTGAACTTCTAATTAGCCAAAAATTGGATTTTAAACTTTTTAGCATTTCTCAAAAATCTTCAAAAATTACAAATTCTACAAAAACGGTACAAAATAGAGCGTTAGTTCAACAGATAAATTTTATCTAAAATGTTAGGCTGAATTCAAAAATGTAAGAATATATCGGGTGGTCTATTGAAAATAGGAGTTGATAAAAAAATTTAAAAACAAAAGAAACCCATTATAGAAGTATTCCACTGGAAAATCACCTACCTATCTCACATCAATACACTTTAAAAACGTAATAAAAATTTAAAGTTTTTGAAAAAATCGAAAAAAACTGAAAAATCACAAGAGTAAACACCATACTTCCGGTTATGCGATTTTCTTCAAAAGCTTGCTGTATCATTTAGACAGTACACAAAACTTATATATGAAATTTCAACGCCATACCTCTTTTTGTTTTTGAGACACAGACAGACAGGCACACAGACCAATGAACAAAAATATTTTTTCCAACGACTGACATCGAAAGTAGATTTTTCTCACTGTCATTTGACAACAGAAAGTTGACATTTGCCGCTGAGCGTGCGTTTTCATCTTTTTGCCGCTCGCCGAGCGTTTTGGGTTTCCGCGTGAACAAAACAGGTAGTCACGTCCGAATGTTTCCTTGACAACGCCCGTCATTTGTGGAAATAATCGCGTCACATGTCATATAGACTGCGCGAGTAATGTCAACTTGATTGTCAATTAACTTTTGCGATAAAACGAAATTTGATATTTTCCTTTAATAATATGCTCAGTCGTCGAAAAAATAGTATGTATGTTTCGAGCTAAAAGTGCGCTTGCCGCTTTTGCATGATTGCTGGTTTCGACTTCGTCTCAACCAGCAATATTCATGCGCAAGCGGCAAGGATGCACTTTCAGCTCTTAACATACAATATACTATTTTTTGGGTTCAGGGGACTTTAAAGTGAAGATCTGGTGAAAACTCAATTTCGAATTTTTGGGGTGAATCCAATACTTCCGTTTTGTAAAAGGAAGTAAAATAGTCAATCCCAATACTTCGGTCACTGCAACAGCATTGTTACTACCCATTCCAGTAGTGTCATCTTTGTATAGCTGAATAATTGTCTAATGTTTCCCATAAAAAATATGTACAATAGTTGTGTGTATGCCCTTTTGGGTTTACTACTCTAGGAGGTGCACTCTTTAAACATTTATCTTGAGACAATGTCTGCAATTTGAATTAGGTAGAGGTGATTTTTTTCATTCAATTCTGTTTGTCATTACGTATACACAGTTAATTGTGTTGGATATGTATCGTTAATGCAGATATTGATTTGAATTAGTTAATTTTACATTCAACACACACCATTTGTCTTCGTGATTTGTTTAATTTCAAACGTCTTGACTCGATTTCCAGTAAGATGCTAATAACCGCCAGGTTTTTCTATTGTGTGCTGTCCTGGGAGCTTTCGAACACGTTATTTTTGTAAGGTCAATTACTCGATTAAGGAATCTCTTCGGCTGGTGCCCTCTTCTTCTGCTACTCAATCTTACCACGGATTTTTGGCCTTTCGATTCCATTATGTCGAATAACTTGAGAAAAAAATAGCAAGGCATCTCTTTGAATCGCTGACAATCACTAGGAATAGGAATCCAATACAAATTCTGTTAGAATTGACTTATTCTATCCTGTATGTGCTATACACGGCATGCATCTGCTTGCTATTTCAAAGGACTCGAGTTGTTACCTACCTTCTCAACATATTTATATTTTAGGTTCCGGTTGCGATTGAAAAATTAGAACTGACGTGGTTTATTTAGTAACTTTGCTGATTTTGTCATCTTCCATACGTTAATCTGTTTATCTATTTCGAATTTTGTCATAACAACCGCTAGCTCTCTTTCTCCTATGCAATCTTCATTAGGCATTTACATTTCTAGCACCGAGATACACAACTTCATTCTTCACTTTCATGTCTCTGGTTGTTACAGTTTCACTTCATGGTCTACAGTGCGGAGGAGTTTCTAGTTTCTAGGGCGGTATCTTCCCTTGTTCTGTGGTATTTTACTTTTGGCGTTTTTGGGTTTTTAATGCTCTTGCTTTGAGTATTGATGTTGGATGTTTTGACCCTGTGATTGTGGATGGAGAATGGAGTAAATGATTGGGGAGAAGTTGTCTTTAGTTAGAGGTTCATGCTTGGCTAGTCACTGGCGCGCCCTTTTTCTCTTCAGCTGCGATGAGTAATGGTTCTCTCTGGTTTCTTTTCCTTTCACGTAAATTTGGGTTGGTTATTTTCAGCACTTCTGCCCTGGGAATGATCCAGAATTTATCGCAGATGCCTTTTGCGTAATCTAGTGCTTTAACGTATTAGTTAATATAATTGAATATGAGTTTATGTTTATTCTAATTGCAGGAATTTCTGTTTCGCTTAATCCCTTCCACGCGTGCTACTAAATGGTTACGTTTTTATTCACCACAAAATATCTGTATGCCGCCTGAGTACTGAATATTTTAAATTATTTTTCCGTCGACCTACCTATAAAATGTGATTTTACGGACTCATTTACGTACGAAAACTGTCACTCTTTTGGACACCATTAATTTTTCGTCCGCAAATGCTTTTCGTCCACAAACACTTTACGGCCGCACTTTACAGCCGCAAACGTTTTTCGTCCGTAAACACTTTTCGTCCGCAAACGTTTTTCATCCTCAACAACTCTTATAATTCGGACTCCACTATAATTTTTTTTTAAATTATAACGGTCGACGGAAAAATTTAATATACACCACGGACAAAAACTGCTTTTTATGGCCTTGCCTGATTGCTTGCCTCGGTTATCGCCTTGGTCAGCAATTTCAGTCCATAAAAAGCCAGTTTTTCGACCTAGATACATAAATAACTATTTCTCCGATCGGACGAAAAATTATACCGACTTGTTTTCGGATTGCGTCGTTGCTAAACAACAAACAATAAGAGTACACAAAGGCATTCGTTGCTAAGCCGACATTCGTTGCTAAGACGACTAGAAATAACAGAACGGAAACAGGCCGTGTCTCTAAAGTAGTTTACCGAGGAGCAAAGCGCCGAAGTAAGCTATAGCGCGAAACTGTAATGAAAACTTCCATCTTGGTATACATACTATTTTATTCATAACCATTTTATTATAAACAAGAATTGGAATTAACAATTTTCCAAAACTAACGTTAATCAAATAATAATACAAGGCAGTGAAAATTCATTGCCATGACGGCGGTCGGGAAATGAGTACTTCTCTACCGTGGTCATGGCTACCTACTTCTAGAACGGTTGGAAAGTAAAAGTTGGTAATAGTTCATTTTACAACTTTTTAAAAGTCAGTGCCGATTTTATTACACATATGGTTGCGAAAAATAGTATATATCGTTAGAAAGGTCATGCTAGAAAAGGAAAAGGAAGGAATCTGACGTGCAATGAACAATACTCTTCATTATACCTATTTGAAAAATGACAATGGCACACATACATACATATGTTGTTGACAACTGGTAGAACAATCTACTTACTATTCCTGGCCTAGGCCGGAACGTATTTTTTTTAATTCCAATCGGAGAAAAATTAGTATGCGTAACACCAAGAAAAAGTAAACTTTTATACATTATACAATTTTCTTAGATAACAAAGAATAAAAGTACGCAAATGTCAAAAAAAAGTTTTTGCTGGCCTACGCTTAAAAAACATGATGGGAACAAGACGGTTATTAATTTTTGCGTTTATTCCGGATAGAGAGCAAATAATAGGTATGTTTTATTCGTATAAAAAATGTGTAATAGGACCCTTTAGATTGTCGGACTGCGCTATGTCTCGTCCGACAACTTCTTTATTCGTCAAAAAACATATATGTTTGTACTAACCATACAAATTTATCTTATTTTTGAGGTCTACGTTTCCACCTGTGGTTTTTCTGGTTTGAACTGTCTCGAATCAGTGACGCTTTCAGACACTTTGGATAAGAGTCAGCTGGCACATTTGCTACACCCTTTGGCAATTACAAACTACTATGTGTTTCTAGGAATAGTTTATTGCTATTATTAACTATTATTTAGAAATTTCATTCTGAATCCCAGGTTTAGCTAAGCGAATACGACAAAGAAAATAAATCGTGGTTTTTCTTGTCTTAACGAAAAATCGATGCCAATAATGCTAAGCCTGTCAAAAAATTATTTAGGCTGACGTTCCCTGTGTCATTGTGAAATATTATAAATTATACATATGTTGATCAGCTTACTTCATACTCTCTTCTCTGCTCTATTTCCCTGCTATTAATATGCTGCAGCCATTAAATTTTGTTAATAGAGAACTAGCATCGCTTATAAGTTGCATTTGTTGCTACTTTTAATTTTCAGAATTTGAACTCTGCTTAGCTGAGATACATTTTCACCTCATATTTTTATGAACTTTGGTTTGTGGTCGTTTATTTTCAACCATCACTTACTTTCCTTTAATTTTAGTATTATTCTCTTAGCTTCTTCTTGCAGCTTTATAGTACAAGTATCAGAGGAAGACTAATAGTTGTAGATAACGATGGCAATGTGGATATTACAATGCTATTAACTGATATTCATCTATGTTTTTGTCTATAACTAATGCAAAATAAGCTTTTTTCCTTTCCTCTAAGCTCTCTACAAATACATTAATAGTAATTAATTATATTGCATATGTTTTTAAGAAGGCACTATTGCAAGCATAAGTGTTCATTTAACAAGTCTCCTACTTCAAGAAGTTTTTAATTAGCCACTTTTTTAGATTACGTTCGTCCTATCTGCTTGCCCATACCAGGAACCATAACTGCAAAGGTTGGCGACACCATGTACATGTCTAGCTGGGGTACCCAAGACGACCAATCAAAACAAGGAATTAAGAAAAAAGTGTTGACACAGTTAATAGAAGAGGCAGAATGCCAACGACAATTTCGGAGACGAATTTCGTTTATCAATTATATTAAACATTTTAACAGAATCTGCACTCTAGATTATGAAAATAACACGGAATTTGCTACCACGAGCGATGAAGGTGGACCATTGATGTTTGTAAATAACTACCGATGGCATATCGAAGGTCTCGTGTTCCAACTTATTCAGAGTCGTAACTTACCTGTGGTTTATGTAAATGTACTAAGGTACATAAATTGGATTGTAGAAAGTATGGAACCCTGGTAATGTTTTGTGATACTACTTATACTTTTAAAGTAAAATGTAGTAAATAAAATTTCAGAAAATGTTGTAAGTGCATACTAATTTGGGAATAAAGGTTGAATATTTGTCAACTTAACCATGCATTTACATTTAATTAATTGCTGACGCCCTAATGTTTGCGTCACGGGAAGAAATAGAAAACCTATGTAATCTCTAACCGGCGACATGAAGTCTGGAAAAAGCCAAAGCTAATTTTATGTAACTTTTAAACGGGTAAACCATCAGCCTCGCATGCCGTAGTTGTAGTATGTTTCTATAAGTGGGGGGAGTAGACTTATACCTTATGAGCAGCAGTGTTCTATCAGCAGTGTTTGTGTTAATAACCTATCAGAGCCCGTGAGACTCTACATTACCGTTAACGGAATTATTTCGCGGAACATTAATACTGAATTTTTCTGAATTTCTTTATAATGTCAGTAATATGGTCGAGCAAGTGCGTCATGCACTGTTTGTCGGAGCGATTCCGACTGAGAAAACGATTCTGCCAATAGCGATGTGGAAAATGTCGATTCCGCTTAAGAAATAGAAACTGATAGTGATAACAGTTTCCAAACAACCTGAAAATGTAAGTATTTCAAATGAATCGAAAAACTCACATCATATTGCAGAAAATCAGGCATTTAAACAATTAACCAATGAAGAAGTAACTTATATGGTAAGGCCTAAGAAATTTTACTATGGAAATCCCCGCTTTTAGTGGCCAGCAGATGAGTCCACCAGCAATGTTCAATGGCAGTATATATTTACTCATCTACTGGGTCTTCGGGTCAGATTCCGTACTTCGGATATTCGTCAAACTGAGAAACAATGCTGTGGTCGAATCGACACGATCGTAGCGGAAAGGAGAGTCAATAATCCGATCGACGACTACTGAACCGCCTGAGGGGGCAATTGGGATTAAGACGCGACGGTCGAAGTATCGTGACGTATTTAGATAGGTTATCAATTAGTTGCTAAAGTGATTTTTGTTTCTGACTCATTTCTTTAAGCAACAGCGAAACCTACAATTCACAAACGGGATAGACAGGGTGATCTAGTGAGTGAATCTCAAAAGTCGACGAATCCTGAAAACGAAGAACCAAGAAAACATGGTGTCCAACACGCCGGCAGGTGAAACCGGAAATCAGCTCCGAACGGACAATGTCGAAAACGCAGGTAGCAGCAACCGACAGGCGCACTACGACGACAGCGCTGCTTACAACTATATTGGCAATGCTCACCGGGAATATGCGCGAGAACGATCTGCACAAACGGAAACGATTGGGAAGCTGACAAAAATGGCGATGCAACGACCACAGCGCGCAACAGCCAAGAACATTTCAAGTTATGTCCGATCTAACGAAAAACATCAGCACGTATGGCGGAGAAGAATACGGCAGAGAAACTATGGTCTGGATCGACGGTATCGACACTGGAGCTCTCGTTCACAATTGGTCCGATCCTTGGAAATAACACGAATGCACCTGTGGAAAGCTGTGAAATTTTGGTAGGACTCATACTCCCAGTTATGTGTTCAAAATGTTTTGAATAGTTTCAGGAGTGTGTGCTACTAAAGCACAGTCGTCAGCATACATTAGTTAGGCGATGCAGCGAGACCCTGCTTTGTATTCGGCTTTCAGGCAATGTTTTTCCCCCCAGTTTATTGCCCACAAACATGGTGATTGCTGTCATGAATATATTGAACAGCAAAGGGGCCAAGGCGCAGCCCTGTCTGACACCCGTCTTGGTTTCGAAAGAGTCTGTTAGCTTATCACCATATGATATTTTAGGCCAGTTATTCTCATGCAGACGTCTACATACTGTTACGTTTTTACGTTCGGGCTATTTAAAAATTATACGACGCTTCTTGTATTAAACATTTATTTACAACTATTAATTATTATTATTTAGAAGCACACGAATTAACAAGGCAGAACACAAATTACTTAAACTAACGAACTACAGGCACTATTTCTAACAACGATACATTTATTTATTTATATGCGCTGGATTAAACATCAATTATTTATTTGGCTATTTACGACTTAACCACTAACGATTTATATGGTTATTTATCTGTTATTTATTTCACTAGGGTTATATACACAAGGTTCATTTATATGGGAGCTCTACGCGCTTCGCTGCCGAACTCGAACTGATGAGAACTACCGAGAACGCCGGCGGCCGTGTATTTATATTCGGGTAATTTCCTTCGAGATCAATCTAGACTTCGCTCGACCTTTCTGGGAAGCGCATGACGCACCCATCGCAGCTGGCTCCAAGGGAGCTGACGTCACGCCTCTGCACCTGGGGTCCAAGGTTGCAAGGTCGTTTCTCGAGGTTCCATAACAATCGGGGTACTGGGTCATAATTTCGGGGAAATGACCGGCAGCAGGATCGTTACAATACATTTACAAATTTAGAGGGTATACCGAATTTACGCAGTTCCAAGTGATCTTCTTCCCAGTAACTTTTGCTAGCTTCGTAGAGCTCTGGATCGGTATCTATTCCAGTCGTTAAATTTGTAGACATGGTTGAGGTCGAAATCAATACCTCGGCAGGCAATGCTGAAGTCAAATGACTAATATGTCGTAGGATATAACATGACTCATCTAAAATCTGATTCTTTAATGAATGAGCTCAAAAACTGTCGACTAAACCCGACAGTCCTAAATTATACATGTTAGTATTTTAGGGTTGAAAATGGATGAGGCCATGTGCTTATAAGCGATTGTATGCAATATGTAGATACTAATCAGATGCGAGTTATGTTTATTTAAGGACGATAGTGTTTTTAAAAAGCATTGATTTGATACTCAAAACACATTATACATAAAATACGTCGGAGCTCTGCTCAACACACTTGTATCATGACAGGCTAACCTAAGTCTAAGAACATAACTGTCTGTGTGACTGTGAACAGAATATATCAAAAACAAAAAGAGGTATGGCGTTGAAACTTCATATATAAGTTTTATGTACTATGTACATGCGACAACAAGCTTTTGAAGAAAATCGCATAACCGGAAGTAGGTGTTTACTCTTGTGATTTTTCAGTTTTTTTAAATTTTTTAAAAAAGGGCTCTAACGATTTCTTTAACTACATTTTTATTACATTTTTAATGTGCATTTATGTGAGATAGGTGATTTTCCAGTTGAATACTTCTAAAACGGGTTTATTTTGTTTCTTTTTCGATTTTTTTCTCCTATTTTAAATAGAACACTCAGTATGTTATTACATTTTTGAATTCAGCTTAAAATTCTAGATAAAATTTGTCTCTTGAACTAACGCTCTATTTTGTACCGTTTTTGTAGAATTAGAAATTTTTAAAAATTATTGACAAATGCTTAAACATTTAAAATCAAATTTTTTGCTAATTATAAGATCACTGTAAAAGGAAGTTGTGTGCGTGTAACACACCAGATTTTTATTTCTACTAGTTTAAAGTTTGCTCTCTTATAATAACTAATGTTGCATTTGCATTTGATAACGTTTATTGAGCATTGCCAAAAACTAAGACATTGTTTTACACTGTTAAGTGTAGGTATTACTTTCAGTTTTAGATTTTAACAAGACAACTACTATATTTCTTACCATTTGGAACAGTTTGGTTTAATCTTAAAAGTGCTATATCGTTAATTCCAGTAACCGCATCGAAGAAACTAAATTCACTTAATGGTAATCTATAAATATTGATATTTATTTAATTGCTTACCCCTTACCCACCATCCTTCCCCCCCCCCCCCCGCCAAAATTTGCGCATGGTGCACGTTGATTTATTACTTCCTTTTACTATAAAGGAAGTATTGGATTCACCCCAAAAATTCGAAATTGTGTTTTCAACGGATCTTCACGTTTTAGAGTCCCCTGATCCCAAAAAACATATTTTTTTTCATTGGTCTGTCTGTCTGTGTGTGTGTCTGTCTGTGTGTGTGTCTGTCTGTCTGTCTGTGTTCAGTGTGGAGCATGTAGTGGACTGTATGAATTTAATTTGGACAGTTGCAGGAATATCTTAGGGCTGCAGGAATTAAAAAGGGGTGCAAACCAACGGTCTCGTGCGGTCTCACACGAGATGATGTAGCAAAAAAGACCTGGGGCCGTTGGTCAGCGTGAACACAGTGAAACAAAATTTCAAACTGTATTATTTTAATGACTAGTTCTTTCCTATTTATACATATAAAAATACTGACTTAGCTTACAAAGTTTAATATTTGCCCTAGTTTCAGCTCGCATATGCACTTGCGTATTCAATTTCATAACAAACAAACAGCCAGTTTGCAGGATTGCAGTTTGTTGACCGGGGTCATTCGACCAGTGCTGATAATAAACGCTGATGCTTTGTTTGTAATTTCCGCATGCAACAGTTTGCTTACGAAATGTATGTATATTTAATTTTTAGAGTTAAAATTATGTTTTGGTTCCTAAACAGTCTGCCGAGCGACAAAGGGCCGGGATGGTGTGGCTGAGGCTGTCTCTCCATCTTCTTCGTCAGGTGGCAGTGGTTGTAACCTGAAGCTCTCTGATGGGTCTGAATTTGGGCGTGGCTGCGGTTTCCTGTTCTTTCTCCAGTACTTCCATAATGTCCAGATGATACAAACTGATACCAAGATACCGATTGTAGTACCAGTGTTCACCATGATGGTATGTTGATGGTGCCACAATGGATATTCCTGATGTAGCTGCAACTCGTCTTCTTCTTCTTGTAGGCGTTGAAAATGGTCGGACGGTAGCAACACAGGTTCCTCCATTTGCAGTTGAGGGTGGGTGCTCGTATTCTGCAAAGTAGTGTTAATAATTACTTGCATTGGTTTGTTGAACCCAGCTACGACAGGAATAGTAGTGAATAGCTGAGTATGCAAGGTAGTCCGTTTGGTGTATATAGTACAATCTGGGGATATCTGGATTATGCGAACATCTTAAATCTTCACATCTTCTCGATTCCCGCTGCATTGTATTGCTGCTGTTGTGGGTTGATTGGGAATAAACAACCATGTATTCGCTGCGTACAGTTTCTTCCATACCAGGGTCTTAACTGTAAACTGATGGACCAAACATTTGATCTTGTTTAATCGTTGATAGATTTCGTCAATGATGCAATTAGGATTGTCTTCAATACTTCGAACGGCGGATGGCCTACATAGGTAGAGATGTTTTCCTATTGGCTCGATCTCCTTTAACTTGTCCTCTTGGATTTCAAAATAGGTTTGTTCGTTGTAGTTGATAGCTAAGAACTCCATTGGCAAGTTCAGTGATGCGTAGGTTCCATTTCCTTTCTTTACTGGAATAGGAGTTGGTTTTATCAAGTTGTACTCCCGCTTCTCAGTTATGTGAAAATAACTGAAGATCTCGATTGATTCAATGTTGAAGCTAACTTCCATCTTGTGCGTTGGCGTAGTAAGAATCTCTAGGTTTGCTGGAAGATTGACCATTGCATTAGTCATTATTCTGTCAAATTGTGACGATGGAATAAATTGCATGATGTCTGCCCTTTTAAATTTTACATTTAGAAGTTGTTTGTACTTCTCACCCATCTCTTGTAAGTAGTTGGTAGCCATCTGATATGATGTCAACACATGTATGTTTAACGTGTTGTTTTCCGTCTTCTTGTACCAAGGTTCCATCTCATTGATTGCTAGCAACCCTTCATTGAGTTTTCTTCGAAAATTATCCAACTTCTGGGATATTCTGGCTTCAGTCTCATTTACAGTTGCTGCAGTTGACAACATGATCTTCGTCTGACGATTAGATGAATGTATTAATTCTAGTTGATTTTTCTCCAATGATTCGATGTCATGGTAGACTTCATCGTTGACTCCAAACACTGAGGTTAGTAGCTGCCCTAATAATCCTCGCTTGGTTCTGACATCTTGACTATAAATGCTTCTCATATTCCAGATGATCTGTCGTTGCTGCTCTCTCAGGTGATGATTTAATTCCTTGCAATGGGATTCTGCAGATAATACCAGTGCCTTGTCGCATAAGGTATTCATTTGTTGGATTGTCTTGTTTATATCTTCTTCATCTACTTGGATGCTGGAAATGTTCACTGCTACTTCGATCCTGAAGTTTCCCCTCGAGAGTTTTGCGTGGCCAAGTTCTTCAATGGATAGGCCAGGTGACGGATACTTTACTGTATACGACCCCTTGGTTGCCGAAATTATGGTGCATAACGTAAGTAAGAGTGTTATAGTTTTTGTTACTGCTGACACTCCACTACCCCTGCTTTGCTTTCTTCTTCCTTCCTCTGCCTCCTGTCTTGGTAACGGAACGAGCTTGGTAATCGGATGCTTGAGAATTGTGTCTCCCTTTGTCTTAACGGTTGCAACTCTGACAATGCCATCTGTACCTGGATGCACTTCTGTCACTCTTGCTAAAGGCCATCGATTGGGAGGACTGTTTTCATCCTTTTGTAACACTAGATCCCCTACTTGCAAATTCTCTTCCTTCGAAGTCCATTTCGTTCTGCGTTGTAACACAGATAGGTATTCCTTAGACCATATTTTCCAAAAGTCGTTTTTCACCTTTTGAAGTAGTTTCCATCTTGTCAGTGTTTCTGAATGTACTTCTAATGGTGGTTCATTTGGTGTTATAAGTTCCCTTCCAATTAGAAAATGGCCAGGGGTCAACGCTATCACATCGTTGGGATCTGTGGTTAATGGACAAAGTGGTGTCGAATTGAGACATGCCTCTATTTGGTACAGGAGGGTCGATAGTCCTTCAAACGTGAGGGTACTGTTCCCTACAATCCTTTTCATGTGATACTTAGTTGACTTCACCGCTGCTTCCCAGATTCCTCCGAAGGTGGAATAAAGTGCCACTGGATTCCTTCTTGAGTAAGTTTTTCTTGAACGCTAAAGACTCCTAGAGTTTTCTTAAAGTCCTTCTGCAGAACTCTATTTGCTCCTACAAATGTGGTTCCGTTATCGCTATAGATATGAAGGCATGTTCCTCTTCTGGATGTAAATCTTCTGAAGGCTGCCAAAAAGGCGTTTGTTGTTAGATCACTGACAGCCTCCAAATGAACTGCTTTGGTAGCCAAACATACAAAGATGGCAATATATCCTTTGTATGACTTATTCCCTCTTCCTTTTGCGGTTCTGATCTGTATCGGCCCTGCATAATCCAGTCCAGTGTGAGAAAATGGCAGGGACGGCGTTACTCTAGGCTCAGGTAAATTGCCCATGAGTTGCTGCAACGGTTGTCTTCTGAATGCAAAACATTTCATACAGGTGTGAATTTCTTTGCCTATTATTTTCTTCACATTGATGATCCATAATTTTCTACGGATGTATGCTGCTGTAGCTTGACTTCCGCCATGTAGCAGTTTCTGATGGACGTTTCTCACTATTAGGTGGGCTAGATGACTATTATGGGGAATGAGAATAGGATGTTTCTCATTATATGGCAACATTGAATTTTGAAGTCGTCCTCCCACTCTAAGAGTTCCTTCATCATCGATGAATGGTCGTAATGGTGCCAAGGAACTTTTTGTGTGAACCGAGATGTTTTTCTTCAAGGTTTGAATCTCTGTTGCCCAGCTGCGTGCTTGCACTATACGGATGATTTGAATGAGGCAATTGTTGAGTTCTGCTGCCGTAGGGTATTCGGTCGAAAACGGTTGTCTTCTGCATTTTTGAGCAAACCTGTTACAGTATGCAGTGACCCGCAGTAACTTCTGCAGTGACGAATATTTGGATAAGATGTCCAATTCTCCTTTTGATGCGATAAATGCTTGGACTTAATGAATTTTTTCCTCTTCTGTAGCTGTTATGCGAATAGTTGTTTCCGTCAGTGGCAAAGGATTAGTTCGTAACCATTGCGGCCCGTTCCACCACTATAGATGATGGTGTAGTTTGACAGGAGTGAGCCCTCGGGATACAGCGTCTGCTGGATTGTCCTCTGAGCGCACATGATGCCAATTTCCGCTGGTCGTTACTTCCAATATTTCTGTTACCCTGTTTGCAACAAATGTTTTTCATTTCTCCGGACCTGCTCTTATCCAGGATAAGGTTATCATGGAATCTGACCACGCGAAGATGGAGATGCTGGGGATGTCCAGTGCACTAATAGCTTCCTTCAACATTTTTGCTGCTAACGATGCTGCACATAACTCCAGCCTTGGCAACGTTTTCTTCATCTTTATAGGTGCAACCTTTGACTTGGCTGTCAATAGACTTACTTGAATGCGTCCGTCTTGAGACATTACCCTGCTGTAAATTACAGCACCGTAAGCGTTTTCCGACGCATCACAAAATGCATGCAGCTCCACTTCTCGGATGCTGCTGTGGTACCCTAACCACCTTGGAATGGATATGCGTTCAACCAATGGTAACTCTTCTTGAAACTGCTTCCACTCGTTCATTATTTCTGTGGCCACTGGTTGGTCCCATCATTGCTGTTGCAACCAAAGTTGTTGAATTATTAATTTGGCTTTTATTACAATTGGCGCTAACCATCCTAATGGGCCAAACAAACGGGATATTTCTGACAAGATTACCCTCTTTGTAGGATTTGCATCAGCTCGAAGACTGACTCGAAACTTAAATTCGTCTGCCTTTGGACTCCAGTGTACTCCCAAGTTTTTCCTTGTTTCTCCTTCGTCGATCTCGAGTAAATTCTTGTCCTGTAAGTTATCTGGCAATTCTTCAACAAGAGCTGGGCTGTTGCTTGCCCATTTTCTGAGGGTAAACCCTCCATTTTTTAACATATTGATTAGACTTACTTGGAGATGCCTTGCTTCTTCTACGGAGTCAGTTCCCGACATTAAATCATCCACGTAGAAGTCCTTGGTTGCTACTTCTGCAGCCATTGGGTATATTTGTCTTTCATCCTCGGCTAGCTGCAAAAGGGTACGGATTGCCAGGTATGGTGCTGCTGTTGTTCCATAAGTTACAGTGGTGAGTTTAAATTCTTGAATAGGTTCGTCTGGAGAAAACCGCCATACTATCCTTTGGAGGTCCTAATCTTCTTCGGCTATCTTAATCTGACAGTACATCTTTTCAATATCTGCCGAAAAAACAAATTTGTGTTTTTTCCACCTCAGCAGGATATGCTTCAAATCTTGTTGTAGTCTTGGTCCAGCAGTCATTAGCTGGTTTAAGCTAAGTCCAGTAGTGGTCTTTGAGGAAGCATCATAGACTACCCTTAATTTCGTGGTTGTGCTGTCTTCCTTTACTACTGCTTGATAAGGGATGAAGTAGGTTTTTCGTATATTGGCTCCTGGTTGAACTCGTTTCATATGTCCTAGTTCTAAGTATTCCTTCATAAAGGTTTTGTATTCTTTACCTAGAACTTTATCTGCTTCTAACCGTTTCTCCAGTTGAATGAACCGTGCGATTGCCTTTTTTCTCGAATCCCCAAGCTTTTCTATTGGTTCCTTGAACGGAATTTTCACTGTATATGTACCATCAGCATTTCTCTGGTGGTTGCAGTTGTAGAATTCTTCGCATTCCTTGTCTTCGTTGGACATCATCTTTTCTGGTACAACTTCTTCAATCTCCCAAAATTTTGTGAGTTGTTCATCTTCTGCAGCACATGCGACCATGCTAAGAATTTTCCTTTCTTCTGATGGTGCTGTTGCATTCCCCGTGATGATCCATCCAAGTTCCGTGTTTTGCGCTAACAGGCCTCCGTTGAATTTTCGTAATCCTTCCAAAATGATTTCCTTGTAGATGTCTGCTCCTAGGATAACGTCTATTGGTCCAGGTTTCTGAAATAGTGGATCAGCCAACACCATATTCTTACAGTCCTGAAGTTGATAGTTTTCGACTGGTTTTTCTGGAAGTGACTTGGTTAGCTGTGGCAGTATCAGCATCTCACATGTGGTTGTGTAGTTGCTTGGAAATCGTGGACGTAGGTTTACAGTTAATCGTCCTCTGGCTGTACCTGCTCCTTTCTTGCCTAATCCAGAAATGTGCACTCTCACCTTTTCTTCTGGTAGACCCAGCGTTTGAGCTGCATCTCCTGTGATGAATGATGCCTGTGATATGGAGTCTATCAGGGCTCTGAGATACTCCAAACTCCCTGAGGATGACTGGACCTTAATTAGGGCAGTTGCAAGCAAAACGTTGCGATGCTGTCTTCCTACTAGGCTTGCAACAATGTTTTCGTTCTTATTGGTTGCTGTCGCACTGGAAATTGCCGTTGTGGTCTTGGGAGGCTGTTGTTTGCTAAAATCTTCGTGCAAAAGCCAATGATGTCTTTTATTACATACCTTGCATTTCCCTGGGCAAAAGTGTCTGGAGTTATATTTTCCTGTAGGCTTGAAGCAGTTTGAACATAATTTTTTATTCTTTATGAAGTCCCAACGTTCGGATATATTTAGATTGCTGAATTTTGGGCAGGATTTAATGCTGTGTGATCCTCCGCAGTGGAAGCACGATATGTCAGCAGTGTGGTACGTCTTCACTGCCCACCGATCTTGGTGACTTTCCCATGGTTTCCCAATTCCTTGTTTTCTGGGTTCGAGTTTGTTCCGTCTTTGTACAGCATCCAGCGACTGAAATCTTGTTTCTAAGAAATTCAGTAGCTGCTCGAATTTTTGCACTTCTCTTGGTGCCGTTAGTGACTGCTCATACAGTCTGTTGGTTTCCCTGTCCAACTTTTGTGTCACTATATGACACATGATAGGCCCCCATGTGGCCGTTTCAATTCCTAAGTTCTCAATTGCTCTTAGGCATTCTGCAGTCGTGTCATGGAGTTTCTTGATCCCGTCTGCCGATTCGTTCGACAGGGTTGCCTGGTTGAATATGTCATCCAAATACTTCGCAAGTAGCAGCCTGGTGTTGTCGTATCTGTTCCTTATAATGAACCATGCAGACTCGTAATTGGCTTCAGTTGCCTCCAGGTGTTGCACTAACTTGCTGGCTTCCCCTCGTAACTGTGACTTTAAGTAATGCATTTTTTCCGCCTTATATGTCGTGAATTTTCATGAACAATTCTTCGGAAAATATCATGAAAGCTAGGCCATGCTTCGTACGTCCCTTCAAAAAATGGAATTTTAAGAGTAGGCAACACTATATTCGCATGGCTGTGTTCCTTGACACTTTGAACCTCTCCATCCTGGATGTGTTGGTACAGGACTACAATTATTTCGTTGACTATCTTCTTGGTCTCACGGAACTCCTTGTCGTCGTAGCTACCGTGGGATAGTATCTCCTCGTTTAGAGCTCTGATGTCATCCCAATCATCCTTAAAATTCTTAATGTTGTATTCACAATACCTTTTACTGCATTCCTCATTCAACCTATTCCAGACTTCCTGAATGTCGCTTTGGAGTGAATTCACCTTGATCTGTAGCCTTCTTATTCGAAACTGTCCCTCCTTGTCAGCACGTGCGGTCGTATCTTCTTTTGGTCCAGCTGGCTGCTGTGAACTTTCACCTAGTGTGGCTAGATTTTCTTCGCACTTGTCGAGCAGGGCAACCCCTTCATTGTAAACGTCTTTGGTTTGCTGAAAAAAATTGTTTTTAAAATAAGGGTGTTCTTCCTCGACTTCCTTCGCCAGGTCTGAATGGTTGGCCTCAAATTCTTCCCAAAGTTGTTTTAGGGTGGATCTGCGAGCGGTGATATATGCTGCATTTTTTCTTGATGGGCCATTCTTCCTCACGTTGATAATCTGCCTGCGAATGGATTCTGCTAAATCTTCTTGGGTTGTGAAAATCTCCCGTCGCTGCGCCATCGTAACGGTCTTGTTCGATGAGGGCTGGTACGTTTTAAGGGATCACTGGACCAAATGCTAGGGGCAGGAACGTTGAAAGGCTCGAAATATCAGATACTAGGGGCAGGAACGTATAAAGGCTCGAAAGGACCAAAATGTTCAGGGGCAGGAACGTTTAAAGGCTCGAAGGACCAAAATGTTCATGGTGGAGCATGTAGTGGACTGTATGAATTTAATTTGGACAGTTGCAGGAATATCTTAGGGGTGCAGGAATTAAAAAGGGGTGCAAACCAACGGTCTCGTGCGGTCTCACACGAGATGATGTAGCAAAAAAGACCTGGGGCCGTTGGTCAGCGTGAACACAGGGAAACAAAATTTGAAACTGTATTATTTTACTGACTAGTTCTTTCCTATTTATACATATAAAAATCTGGTGTGATACACACACACAACTTCCTTTTACAGTGATCTTATAATTAGCAAAAAAATTTGATTTGACATTTTTAAGCATTTGTCAAGAATTTTCAAAAATTACAAACTCTACAAAAACGGTACAAAATAGCGCGTTAGGTGAAGAGATAAATTTTCTCTAGAATTTTAAGCTGAATTCAAAAATGTAATAATATACCGGGTGTTCTATTTAAGATAGGAGTTAATAAATAAAATAGAAAAAAAAACAAAAGAAACCCATTTTAGAAGTACTGAACTGGAAAATCACCTATCTCACTTCAATACACATTAAAAATGTAATAAAAATGTGAAGTTTGAAAAAAATCGTTAAAGCCGTTTTTGAAAAAATCGAAAAAAAACTGAGAAATCACAAGGGTAAACATTTACTTCCGGTTATGCGATTTTCTTCAAAAGCTTGCTGTCGCATCTACATAGTACACAAAACTTATATATGAAGTTTCAACGCCATACCTCTTTTAGTTTTTGAGATATTCTGTTCACAGACTGACAGACAGACAGACACACACACAGACACACAGACAGACCGATGAAAAAATATATGTTTTTTGGGATCAGGGGACTCTAAAACGTGAAGATCTGTTGAAAACTCAATTTCGAATTTTTGGGGTGAATCGAATACTTCCTTTACTGTAAAAGGAAGTAAAAATACTGACTTAGCTTACAAAGTTTAATATTTGCCCTAGTTTCAGCTCGCATATGCACTTGCGTATTCAATTTCATAACAAACAAACAGCCAGTTTGCAGGATTGCAGTTTGTTGACCGGGGTCATTCGACCAGTGCTGATAATAAACGCTGATGCTTTGTTTGTAATTTCCGCATGCAACAGTTTGCTTACGAAATGTATGCATATTTAATTTTTAGAGTTAAAATTATGTTTTGGTTCCTAAACAGCCTGTGAACAGAATATCTCAAAAACGGAAAGAGGTATGGCGTTGAAACTTCATATATAAGTTTTTTGTACTATGTAGATGCGACAGCAAGCTTTTGAAGAAAATCGCATAACCGGAAGTAGGTGTTTACTCTTGTGATTTTTCAGTTTTTTTCGATTTTTTCAAAAACGGCTCTAACGATTTTTTTTTAAGTTTACATTTTTATTACATTTTTAATGTGTATTGATGTGAGATAGTTGATTTTCCAGTTGAATACTTCTAAAATAGGTTTCTTTTGTTTTTTTGTCTATTTTTTTATTAACTCTTATTTTAGATGGAACACCCGGTATATTATTACATTTTTGAAATCAGCTTAAAATTCTAGAAAAAATTTGTCTCTTCAACTAACGCTCTATTTTGTACTGTTTTTGCAGAATTTGTAATTCTTGAAAATTTTTGACAAATGCTTAAAACATTTAAAATCAAATTTTTGGCTAATTATAAGATCACTGTAAAAGGAAGTTGTGTGCTTGTATCACACCAGATTTTTTTAAGGTAAGTCTGATGTGTGGTAATCATGGGCGGTATAGGGCAAATGACACCTTTGAAGGGCGGCTCGTAGTATAAAATGCGGTAACTCAAACGGGCAGACAAAGTTTTATGAGAATATAAATTACTAGCAATCCAGTGAGACAAATGTCTCATTTAAAAAAACAAAAAAGACCGTTTTTCAAATAGAACGCGTATTAAATAAAAACTGTACCCAGACCTGGAAGGTGTCAAAGTGGTACGCCGCATCGGAACATTCTGGAAGCTGTCAAAGTGGTTGCCTAACCGATCGAGGTTTTAAGGCGCAGAGAGTCGCAGCTCCGTTTGGCTGCTGAAACAGCGTACTGACACTTCCGGTTTTCGAGAAATCACGTGATTTCTCGAAAACCGGAAGTGTCACGTGACTGAAATTCGGTTCCTGACCTGACATGACCATTCCAAACATATAACTTTAATAACTTTTTTCTCTATCTCTTACGGTTTGGCTGCTGAAACAGCGTCCCGGACAAGTCTATTAGATAAAGGATAGATTTCTAGAGAAAGTAAATAAGAAAGAGAATTGAAAGGTCGTAATTAATCATACATTCATATATCTATACTAGAACTTGTGGCCAGCCTACGTCTGGCCCTGCCAGCGTAAAGAAACGGTTAACAATAAAAATGCTTGCTTAGGCTGGTGGCCAGCCGACGTCCGGCCTTGCCAGCGTTAACAATACAAATGCGGTCTCGCCATTCGTGCGCGCGGGCCACTTGCTAGTATGCAGGCCGTTCATGCTGCGTGTGCGCGCTCCTGCTTACGTCTGGACGGCCGGCGGCCGGCGACCGACATCAGCGCTTATAATATAAGATACGATGCGTGTTAGGCGAACATTCTAAAAACATCAGCAATATACAATTATGCCATTGGAAAACTAGAAAATTAGAATAACAATTGATTTAAATAAGCCCTATTTCGCCTATGGCGACTGTTTATACATAGTGTTTCAAAATTGTACAGAACATCCTTGATCATTTATATTTATATCGCACTCAGCCAACAGCCGTTAGGCCAATTATAGGCGTCGCTGTGCGTTTATGGGGACTTCCAACCCCACTAACGACTGCCATGATGTTGTTATGACCGCCGGGACCAACTATTTCCGTGACAGCAGTATCACGAGGCGCCGAAAGATGCAGCCGTGGAACTCCCATCCAAGTTCTGACCAGAAAGAGCGTTGCTTAACTCTGCTGATCGAACGTGGACGCTTGTTCAAGCTACACCACCCGGGACCTACAATTCAAGATTGTAATTCGTATTTAAAACGTTTATGATTTAGTAGGCTGGTGTTTTGTTTCAACACATATTGATATGTTTACATACAACGTGTAGGCGCTGTTATATAATAAAAAGTAAAAAATATACACGCAGCATTTCAAAATTATGTAATTCTGGTTTATAGTCGTTTAATTTACAAAAATAAAACAAATTTATTAAAATTTATAGTAACTGTTCGAAGTGACCTCGTTCTTCTGTATATAATAATTCTGCCAGTTAAAAGCAAAACAAACAGATAATGAAAACAAAATGCTAGCCTAATAAATCTAAACATTTTAAAAACGAATTGCTATCGTTATTTCTTTGATCAAGGATATCTCTGAAGTGAATGATTTTGGGACATATCTTTATTAGGGGTTCTTTCTTATTTTTCGCTGCCGATTGACGCCCTTATATTTGTTCTGTGAAATTTTGAAACACCCTGTATAAACTGGACATACATATAAGCGGTATAATTATTATCAAGCTCTGCAAAAAGAAGTTTCCTTGAGGCTGATTCTCCGACTTAATTATATGGTTTGTTGTTTTGCTTGAAACGACGATATGCTATAGGATAAAAAAATGTGCATACCTAATTTTACGTTAAATCTTACGTGACGCCACTTTAGTCTCTATATAAGAAGTAGCGCTAATAATATTTTTATTTAAAAAAATTAGTTTCGCTTCTTATCAATTGCTATCTCTATCAAAATGTTTGTTATTAGAAAGTTCTTTGCGCTAGCACAGGTTTAGTGGGACCCGATTTCGTTACTAGTTAGGTCGGCCAATTACTAGTTCGTGGGCTATTAATTATCCAACAAGCGTGATAGCATAAAGGTTAGTAGAGAGTCGCGTTCACCTTTGAACGAACATTTATCATTGAATTCACCGCTGTTTAATAACCATTTCTATTTATATTTTCTACTGACATTTAACACGTGACGTTTAAAGAATGTAAGTTGATTTTATTGCTGTTGTTTGTCATATACAAAGTCGAGGTATGCAGAGTACCATGTACCTTAGACACCGACTGCTATAGGCATATGGTCAAAATCGTACTTATAATTTTGCTACGACTAAGGAGCTCCAACGCTAGCAAGGAATCTTTTGCATGCTAAATATCGAAGCAACATAGGGACCACGGCCTTGGATCTCTTCCGAAAGATGGAATTCTGTAAAGGTTTTATCCACATCTTTTATTTTTAAAAACCTCACCGGGGCCGCGTATCGAACTCGCGATCTTTGGTCCAGTAGTCAGAATGCTTAACGACTGAGGCACTGCCCAGGGCAAGACGATTTTACGAACCGCGAAGAATTGCGAGAAATAGCAGCCATTTCAGCACTAATACGATTTTTCAATTCTTCTAGACTGTCAGGTATATATTGTTATGATACACCATACGTTGGTTGTAGATAAAATTAAAAATGTATAAAAGAAATTGGGATGTTAGTACAATCCATATTAACTTATTAAAAAAGGTTGATGATGTTTATAAAAGTTTAATGAATAAATTTGAGTTAAAGCAAATTATTAATGAAATGATAGCTATTGAACGTTTACAGGTGGTTTGAATTTAAAAAGAATATTTAAGAGACGGTGGTATCAGTAATGACAAATGTGAAATTCTGATAAGGATAATTAGAGTAGGTAGATATCAAATAAGAATTAGAATATAGGAGGCATTAAGAATGAAAATATCGTAGTTAAGAAGTTTGTTCCAATTATTAGAAAATAGCAAGTAGAAAAACATGTAAAGAAAATCGTTTTGATCTAATTAAAAACATATTAAAATTAACCCTCTTTTGATGTCAAAAGTTTTGGCTTATTTAAAAAGGGTAGTCTAAATCTGTGTGGTGCATATAACTGAGTGGAATATTAAATAGCAAATAACAGAAGTAATGGAGTAATTACAGAGGAGAATTGGTATTGGTAAACTTAATGGAAGGGACTAATTGAAGAATTCTATTAAAACAGTTTTATTGGAGGGAGTACAGTTGATAATTGACATAAGTAAACAGGAGTCTACATCAATCTAGTGTTGCTGAGTGGAAAGCCATAGGAGTTTCGGTGAAGCTAGAGGTTCCTTTCAAGAAGGTTCTAGCAGGGACAGGAGCAGATCTGGAATCATTCTGTTGACTAGTTGCTGTCAAGGGTTTTGGAGTGTTGGACGAGACTTGACACTGGTAATTCGTTCGTGACAGCTGCATTGACGAGAGCTGCTTGGAGAGGATCCATTCCGGAAGATGACAGAGTCAGGAGCAGATTTAAGATGATTCCATTTCCTGGTTGTTGTCAGGGAATGTTGCTTTCGTGAAACTAGACGAGACTGGACACTAGAGATTTGTACGTGAGAGCTGAATTGCGGGAGGCTGCTTGAAATAGCTGATTGTGGCTAAAGGATAAGTTGCAGTTTTGAACATTTTGGAAGTGCCATATACAAGGTGGATAATTCCTTAGTTTATACTAACTATAAAGCAAATAAAGACATTTTAAAGGGTGAAATTAATTAAGAAACAATAACTTACCGTATTATATAAAGTTGTAATGTACAATTCTTAGAATTGGGCATTTGTCATTAAGATTTGAAAATAATTTGTTGCCATTTAGTTGACATTTGAAGTGACGTTTAATTTGAATGAATAGTTGAAAATACTTGAAAATCATTTTTTCAGAACAAAGTAAGTAAGTAAGTAAGTAAGTTTATTTAGTATAATATACTAGTACATAGAATCATTATTATTATATATCTTAACTTATTTATCCTTACTAACATTAAAATTAATAGTATTGTTTAACAAAGCTGCTTTAATATTTTTTAAAACTATAAATATTTGTCATTTGTTTTACATCTTGTGGAAGCGAATTATAGACTTTTAGTCCCTTGTAATACAGAGAATTTTGTGTACTCGCTTTATTTAATTTAGGCAGCCTAAAATCAAATCGATTCCTTGTTTTATATTGATGAACGTCAGAATTTAGTATCAAGTGATCCGACATATAATTTGGTAATAAATTGTTAACAGCTTTGTAAATCAAAACCAACGTATTAAAATAAATACGTTGTTTGATACTTAGCCACTGTAACGTATTCAGCATTAACTTAATATTCGTATATTTAGAACATCGTAAAATATTTCGCATCGCTCTGTTTTGTTGTTTTTGCAACCTTTGTAAATCCGATTCATAACAAAGAAAGAGGATACTTGCACAGTAATCAAAGTGTGGCGCAATAATGGTTTTATAGACTAGAATTCTAGCATTAATACTTAGTTTACTGGCTATTCTCCCCAAAAATCCAATTTTTTTAGCGACTTTCTTAATGATAAAATTTATATAACTACGAAAAGTAAGTCTATTATCTATAATAACTCCCAGATATTTAATTTCAGGCACTTGTTCTATTTCTAGACCGTCTATTTTTACTTTAACAGTTATATTTTCACTATTAATTTTATTTGATACGATTATGCACTTTGTTTTGGCAATATTTAATTTTAGTTTATTTATTTGTAACCACTTTGATATCATCTCAAGATCTGTATTTATTTTGTTGACGGCATCAGTAGTATTTTCCGCAGTTACCCAAACTAATGTGTCGTCAGCAAACAAATTTAGCGAGCAGTGTTTAATATTTATTTCCAGATCATTGATGTACAGTAGAAATAGCAATGGACCTAATACGGATCCCTGAGGAACCCCCAATGTGTTAAGAATTTCCGTCAATTCCTCTTCGTTGTACACAGTTGTTTGGGTTCGCGAAGATAGATAACTCTCGAACCATTGTTTCTCGTTTCCCTGTATTCCATATTTGTCCAATTTTGTAATTAATTTTTCCCTATCGATTGTTTCAAAAGCACGCTTATAATCTAGAAACACTCCCACTACACTTTTCTGTTGATCAAGTTCACTTTTCCAATTTGCTAGGACTAGATTTAATGCCGTTTCACACGAATGTTTGCTTCTGAATCCGGATTGTTTGCCACTTATAATCTTATTTGCTTCGATAAACTCCTGCAATTGGTCTTTGACAATTTTTTCTAAAATACATAATTGAACCTAAACCCCTGAAAGAGTCTCAGGTATTTCGATTGGCTGCCGTGCCTGATTTGTGAAATGAAGAAATCTCTGTAAGACTTGGTTGTACTGCCCCCATTTATCGTGATCAGTTAATTTGGACTTTAAAACTTTTTGCATTTCGTCATCAAGCTGTGATAATATATTTTTCTCCGCATCACCGCCAGACCTAAGACGTTGGACAAATTCCGGCGATACAATCAACATCTTCCGCTCTTGGTCCATTTTAGTCGAAAAGGAGCTCAGTCGTTTGTTCTGGTAGTGCCGTCGTGAATAAACTAACTTAAAATCAAGACTTTCATAATAAATATATAAAAAAAAAATATGGCAGGTACGGGAATCGAACCCGTATTCTCTCTCGAGATCAGAGCTTAAATCGGACGCCTTAACCATTCAGCCAACCTGCCTCCCCTGTATAAACGAGCACTCTCTGCATAATTAAGAAAACATCTAGTTTAAAACCCTTCTATTTGCAATTTCATACAATATTTCATATAAATTAAGTCATGTGCAAATTTCTAAATCAGGTTTTGATATATATTTATCGAAAGACTTGATCCTAAGCTGCCGTTTTATTATTTGTCGTAATTCGTCATCACTGATTTTACAAGAGCCAGCCTGTCTGATGTGTGACGCACGCAATGACTCCATCCCTTTTTATTTTAAAATTTGTAAAACCAGAGGCCCAGGATGCTGCCGCACCAGGTAACAGAGTACAATGGTTTAAAACGAGTTAGTGCGGCATCAATCGGGCCTCTGGTTTTATAAAATTTTAAAATAAAAGGGTATGGATACATTGCGTGCGTCACACAGCAGACAGGTTGGCTCTTGTAAAATTCATCGATGACGAATTACGACAAATAATAAAACGGTAGCTGAGGGTAAAGTCTTTCGATAAATATATACGGGTGTCCGGATAAGGGTACGGAGCGGCTGTAGGTGGACAACGGTAAGGCCTAGAGGTTTGGGGAAAAAATCCTTATAAATAAAGTGGGCAATAGAAATTGCTGGAAATTATTTTCAAGTTCGTAATTCGGCCGCTAGGGGGCGTAACTGTTATGAAGGAATATAAAAGTCACGCTATCTAGGAAAGTTACACGATGAGCTATAACTTTGAAAACATCATTTGATAGCTTGGCCAATACCGCAGCATTTTGTTTTGCGACATTTTTTCGTATCTGTCATAATAAGGGAAGGGGAGGCCAATACATTTTTAATAATTTACATTTTAATACCTCCTGAACCATTCAACCGATTTGAATATTTTTGGTCTCGTTTGAAAGAACATTTTATGGTCTTTTAAAAGACATTTTTTTGTTGAGTTCTTTAGTTTAAAACAAATTAACTAGAGGGCGTTATTTGCAGCGATTACACATTTTTGCTATTTTTGAAAAAAGTTAAATGGGACGGTACTATTTTCTTGACAGATCCGCAGCTATCATAAAATTTGCTAAATTTCAGTGGAAACCGCATCGAGATATCTCCATCCGTTATCGATTTATAAGAGAAAATGTTAAAAATTCGAATACCTCAATCGGATCAAGTCACCTTAGTGAGCAAAACAAATCATATAGCCATGGTAACTGCTAAAATTAAAAAGACTACCGATTTGCCAACTGCCAAAACCTAGTTCTGATATTTTCTGTGGCTTAGATTTACTTTTTAATCCATTTGTTTAAATAATCATTTCATTTACGAACGCGGAAGCGTATGATATGTTACGCATTTATTTTCAATGTTTCGAAAATGCTGCAATTGCGTCGCGACAACGTGCAGCCCATTCAAGCAACTCGAAGAATTCGTAGAACACGCATCGAGGAAAATATTATTTATTGTTCATTGAAATGTTAAACAGTGTTTAACATGATCCCGTCCTCGAATGTTAAGATGCATTTAACATGCATCCACTCATTTAACATGCATCCCCTCGCGTCCTCGAATGTTAAGATACATTTAACATGCATCTACTCATTTAACATGCATTCACTATAGCAACATCACACATATTCGTGGTAGTCCGATTTCGATTTAGCATCCACTTATTTAACATGCATGCACATTTATGTCAATAAAAAATCATGTCAACGAAATGTGTTTAATTCTAATTATAATTATTATTAAAATGAAAAGTACAATTATTAAAGTAAGCTCCAGAAACTGGTAATTTATCAACAACTGACTGTAAGGATTGATCATCAACTGACTGTAATGGTTCTTCGATGGTACTTTCTGCTGGGGCATCCTTAATCTTCCCCATACCGATTTTCTTTGCAATGTCGATTTTATTTTCGATGGAATCAGCTATATAACCCTCCGCCACTGATGTGGAGCGCCACGCTCCATGTCTCTTCATTGTGGTCATATTAGCACCTGCATTCGCTAGAGACGTTGCTGACGAACGTCGGAAACAATGTCCAGTATATAAGTGTTGATTTTCCAGTCCCAGATATCCAGCAATTTTCATGGGCATTTTTGAAAAACTATTCAAACCCACTGGTTGAGCTCTGCATTTTCCTGATTGGTAAAAAATAAATAGTTTCTCAATGCTCGTGTGTTTTGGTCTTAGAGCGATATAACTTCGGTATAAATTCAAATAAGAAATCTCATTTTCTACATCTACCACAGTGAAAATACGTGGGATTGTTTTCGTCTCCGGCAATTTGACAATAAGTATGGGATCTTTGTCCTCCACATCAGTACACTTCATCTTATAAAGTTCATCGCGACGACACCCTCCAAAGAAGCCCATAATAGTAACAACCTAAAATACACACTCTAAAACCTAAAATAAAATCCCTCCAATACGGACCTTTATCATTAAGAACGTCGAATCTGGTGCTTCTCGAAGAAATCTCTTAATATCGTCTACATTTAATATCAAAGATTTCTTGCCTATGTAATTCTTGGATTTTTTCTTCAAAAATTCGTTAACTAGTCCAAATTTTGCAAGATCTATGTTTTCCTTTGTTTGTAACATTTTTTTTAACATAGAAACGTACGTCCACAGTGATGATGGCGCCGACTTCCCAGACTAAAAAATTAATTAATGTAAGATAATTTAATTAGGGGGAATAGTATAGAAACTTTTACCTTCTCTTTGACATATGCCAAAATAACTTCCTCATTTACTCCTTTAACGCCCTTTTGGTTTCTCCAAGCGTTGAACGCGGAGTATTCTCTTTCGTATCTTGCTTTGGATGTCGAAGGGACAATTTCCTCCGTGGCGGAGGCGGCAATCCTTTTAATTTCATCCGGAATCACAAACTCGTTTTGCGTTTCCATTTGAAAATTTTTTATTTTGTTTACGACAGTCACTATAGCAACATCACACATATTCATGATAGTCCGATTTCGATTTAGCAGTTTTTAGTAATTATTATTGATTCAAAATTATTGCTTCAATGAACAATAAACTAATGAACGCATTTCGAGGGGTAACCGTCTTAACATTTCTCACATAAATTACCACTCTCGCTTCGCTGCGCTCGCTCGAGTGGTAAAAATATGCTCGAATGTTAAGACTGGGTTACCCCTCTAAATACGTTAATTACTATAACGTTTTGGCGTACGTGCAATACGATCCCACCTTAAGCATCAGAAAAATTTCCAACGACTTAGGAGTCCCAAAAACAATTACCCACGACATTCTTCAAGAAAATAGTATGCATCCCTACCACATTGTTTTACATCAGGCATTAAAGGATACTGATTATGATAGTAGACTGAACCATTGTCACTGGGTGTTAAATATGATTCGGGAAAATCCAAATTTTCTTTTACAAATATTATGGACGGGTGAAGCAACTTTCAGTAGCGCAGGGGGTGTAAATTTGCATAATATGCATTATTGGTTCAAGCAAAACCCACATTGGATGCGGCAAGTAGAACATCAAAATCGCTGGAGATTGAACGTATGGTGCAGAATTGTGGAAGGAAAAATTATAGGCCCACATTTTTTTGACCAAACCCTTAACGGAGAAAGGTTTTTGGAATTTTTGAACTTTTTTCTTCCATCACTTTTAGAAGATGTATCCTTAGAAGCAAGAAGGAACATGTGGTTCCAGCTTGATGGTTGTCCGGCGCATTATAACCGAAACGTACGTCAGCATTTAGACCAGCAATATCCGAATCATGTTATTGGAAGAGGAAGTCTATTTCCCTGGCCAGCGCGCTCGCCGGATCTAACTTGTTTAGATTTTTACCTATGGGGTAGATTGAAAGACCTGGTTTTTCAAGAGAAACCAACAAGGGAAAATATGATGGAAAGAATACGAAATGCCATTAGAAGCTTGTCCAGGGCTGAAATTGAAACAGCGGTTTTTTCTACCGAAATTAGATTAAATAAATGCATCGAGAGTGATGGAAGACATTGTGAACATTTGTGAGCTATTTGTGGCTAAACTTTGAATAATTCTAAGTGTTTTGTGCTTATTTTGTTTTATTGTTGTTACTGATGTTCTGTTGGCCCGTTGGCCATTAAACACGCTTCAAAACTAGTTTTGAACCAGTCCTAAGCCTGGGCAAAGTGTGAAGGAAGGCTCGACGTGTTAACAATTTTGTGCTAAGTGGGGAGAAAATTGAATCGTAGCATTACGTCGTTTACCATGGCTATGTGATTTGTTTTGCTCGCCAAGGTGACTTGATCCGATTGAGGTACTCGAATTTTTAACATTTTCTCCTATAAATCGATAACGGATGAAGATATCGCAATGCGGTTTTCACTGAAATTTAGCTAAGTTTATGATGGCTGCGGATCTGTCAAGAAAATAGTACCGTCCCATTAAACTTTTTTCCAAAAATAGCAAAAATGTGTAATTGTTGCAGATAACGCCCTCTAGTTAATTTGTTTTAAACTAATAGACACAACAAAAAAATTCTTTTAGAAGACCATAAAATGTTCTTTCAAACGAGACCAAAAATATTCAAATCGGCTGAATGGTTCAGGAGGTATTAAAATGTAAATTCTGAAAAATGTATTGGCTTCCCCCTCCTTTATTATGACAGATACGAAAAAATGTCGCAAAACAAAATGCTGCGGTATTGGCCAAGCTATCAAATGATGTTTTCAAAGTTATAGCTCATCGTGTAACTTACCTAGATAGCGTGACTTTTATGTTCCTTCATAACAGTTACGCCCCCTAGCGGCCGAATTACGAACTTGAAACTAATTTCCAGAAATTTCTATTGCCCACTTTATTCATAAGGATTTTTTCCCCAAACCTCTAGGCCTTACCGTTGTCCACCTACAGCCGCTCCGTACCCTTATCCGGACACCCTGTACTATATTTATCGAAAGACTTGACCCTCAGCTACCGTTTTATTATTTGTCGTAATTCGTCATCGATGAATTTTACAAGAGCCAACCTGTCTGCTGTGTGACGCACGCAATGTATCCATACCCTTTTATTTTAAAATTTTATAAAACCAGAGGCCCGACTGATGCCGCACTAACTCGTTTTAAACCATTGTACTCTGTTACCTGGTGCGGCAGCGTCCTGAGCCTCTGGTTTTACAAATTTTAAAATAAAAAGGGATGGAGTTATTGCGTGCGTCACACATCAGACAGGCTGGCTCTTGTAAAATCAGCGATGACGAATTACGACAAATAATAAAACGGCAGCTTAGGATCAAGTCTTTCGATAAATATATATCAAAACCTGATTTAGAAATTTGCACATGACTTAATTTATATGAAATATTGTATGAAATTGCAAATAGAAGGGTTTTAAACTAGATGTTTTCTTAATTATGCAGAGAGTGCTCGTTTATACAGGGGAGGCAGGTTGGCTGAATGGTTAAGGCGTCCGATTTAAGCTCTGATCTCGAGAGAGAATACGGGTTCGATTCCCGTACCTGCCATATTTTTTTTTATATATTTATTATGAAAGTCTTGATTTTAAGTTAGTTTATTCACGACGGCTCTACCAGAACAAACGACTGAGCTCCTTTTCGACTAAAATGGACCAAGAGCGGAAGATGTTGATTGTATCGCCGGAATTTGTCCAGCGTCTTAAGTCTAGCGAGAATACGGAGAAAAATATATTATCACAGCTTGATGACGAAATGCAAAAAGTTTTAAAGTCCAAATTAACTGATCACGATAAATGGGGGCAGTACAACCAAGTCTTACAAAGATTTTTTCATTTCACAAATCAGGCACGGCAGCCAATCAAAATACCTATTGAATCAACCAGTAACAGCCTATCAAATGCCGTTATTTTATCTACACTTCCCAAAACTTTTAAGAAAAAAGCTGAAGTTTTCCTACGCATTTTGAATGCCTCAAACGATGTGAGCTGGGATCACAAGGGTACCGTTACTATAAAGGGTGAAATTTTACCGACGTCTAACATAGTCGATTTAGTTCACGACACTCTGAGGCCTCGAAAAACTATTAATCCACCCGGACGCCTACAGTTGGCTGATTACATCAAAGACCTTAACGTTGCTCATGTGCTGCTGCCTAAACCTAAGCAACAAAAAAGATTGGGGGCATCTTAAACTTTAAAATGACACAACGAAATTCTGATTTTATTACTTGCAGCCTTTTTAATTTGAAATGTTGTACACATCAAACTACAGTTTTGTAAATTGCTAGCGAATTTTTAGAAAATAAGACATTCAGCTGTACATTTATTTTTATATTATTAAGTATTATACGAAATAAGAACAATATATTTGTTTATTACAAAGTGTTTGTGTTTTTTATTTCTACTCTGCTTTTTTTTCACGAATCAGCAATAATTACAAAATCTAAAGCTAAAATATTAGTATTTGAAGTTATTTTACAGTTACAAAGTGTAAAATTTAAAAAAAAATCAATCTACGATTTCATAATGGCGTGATATAATTTAAAAATTGTGATTTCTTTTAATTTTGTGCGATACATTTTATAAAAAGTGTAAAACATTTGCAAATTTTTCAACAAAATTGTGTGTTTTATTCAGGTTTATGTTAATTAGTGATCAACATACATATATTTTGTATAATATCAAGTGATATGATGTCAGTTTTGTAAAATTTTAAGTGAAATGACGGGGCCAGAACATTTTTTCAACGAAATTACGTGTTTTTATTCAAATTTATGTTAATTTGTGGTCAACATACATATATTTTGTATAATTTCAAGTAATATGTCAGTTTTTGTAAAAAATTATGTGAGATCATGTGTAATTGGTTGATTTTTATAAAATTTTCATCGTGTGTTGAATTAAAATGTAATTTTTTGCATAATTTATGTGACATGATGTCGATTTTTGTAAAAATTTATGTGAGATGTGTAATTGAGTGATTTTTGTTCAATTTTGAGTTGATTTTCGTAATAAAAATGAACGATGAGCCTACGTAACTGAAATTTTGGTTGTCGAGATGCTTGTGGTAAACGATTTTTCAATGAAATTGCGTCTTTTGATGGTGTCAGAACATTTTTTTCAACGAATTGCTCGTTTTGATTCAAAAATTATGTTAATTTGCGGTCGATATACATATATTTCCATCAAAAGTATAAGAATTTTTGAGTTTTGTTTATCGAAATGATTGTGGTAGTAGATTTTTTCAACAAAATTGCGATTTCTTTTAATTTTGAGCGATGTATTTTATAAAAAAGTGTAAAACATTTGCAAAATTATGCATAGTTTATGTAACATGATGTCGATTTTGTAAAAATTTATGTGAGATGATGTGTAATGCGTGATTTTTGTTCAATTTTCGTCGTATGTTGAGAAAAATGTCGTTTTTTTGTATAATTTCAAGTGAAATGATGTCAGTTTTTGTAAAAATTTATGTGAGATGATGTGGACTAGACATTTTTCAGCGAAATTGTGTGTTTTTATTCAAATCTTACTAAAACTGCAACAAGTTAGAGCAAATTTATGTTAATATGTTGTCAACATGCATATATTTTCATCAAAAGTATAAGATTTTCTGTAATAAAATGCTCAGCGAGTCTACGTTACGGCAATTTTGCTTTTCGAAATGATTGTAGTAGATTATTTTTCATGAAATCGCTGTTTTTTATTCAAATCTTACTAAAATTGCAACAAGTTAGAGAAAAAAGTGTAAAACATTTGCAAAATTATGCGTAGAAATAACTCTAAAAACTGCTTTTACATCATTTTTTAAGTGAAATAATGTGAGATGGTGTCTTTTTTATCGCTTATTGGATAAAAATGTCGTTTTTTGTATAATTTAAAATGACATGATGTCAGTTTTGTAAAATTTTAAGTGAAACAGAACATTTTTTCAACAAAATTGTGTGTTTTTATTCAAAATTATGTTGCTTTGTGGCCAATTGCGTTTTTATTTTCGTCCGTTTGCATTTATACTGGAATTTTTAAAACTAAAACAGAACATTTTTCAACGAAATTCTCTGTTTTATTCAAATCTATGTTAATTTGTGGTCAATTGCGTTTCAATTTTCGTCCGTTTGCATTTATACTGGAATTTTTTAAACTAAAATGCAGTTTTGATCGATATAATGACACAATTTCAGACGCTTACTTATAAAATAAAACCGAACATGTCAATCTCGGTGTTACAACGAATATTTGCTACTATGTTTATCTCTTTCTTACTCAAGCAATACGTGTATCTTCTTGTTCATGTTATCTTATTGCCGATATATATAATTGTGGCCGACAGGCAACGACCTGTTAGGCCATTTGAGGATGACAAAATAGAAAGCCTCCTCGGGGCTATAATGTCTTCTGTAATTACGCATAGCAGCATAAAATTAATCATATTCTAGCATTTCAAATATGAAAAATGGATAATAGACTCGGTTTTATAAATAATTTAATAATATTATATGAGACCTTTTCATACTTAGTATTTTGATGCAGATGAGCGCATGAAATCGTACATGTCCTAGTTTATATGAAATATTGTATGAAAATGTAAATAAAAATGTTTTAAACTGTATTTTTTTTAAATTATGTGACGAGTGTTGATTTATACATGAGGTAGGTTGGCCGAGTGGTTAAGGCGTCAGACTTAAGATCTGATCTCGAAAGAGGTCGTGATTTTTCATCTTGCAAAACAATAAAATGTTTTTTTACCGATTTATTATTTCTCTCTACTAAAATTGAATTTCTCATCGCGATATAAAAAGTTAGACCACGTGGGAAGCCGAAATCTGCAAGCCTACATGGTCGACCTTGAAAAGTAGCCGAAACACGGTAGCTGAGAGCAACGCAACCCGGCTTTTTTACCTATATGAATAAAATAATGCAGTGATTTCGCTATATAAAATAAAGTAATTATTTCTATAGCATCCGATCTGATGGAGCAGATTATAAAAATAAAGTAATTATTTCTATTTATATAGCTTTTCAAATTTTCTACGGCCGAACGGCAATTTCCAGCAGGGTGGAACAATGAGAATATTGCAAATTATAAAAATAATTATTTCTAGCAAAAGCTGTTACAAATCTAATTTTTTAAAAGTTGTATCTACATTTAAACACAATAAGCTATACATTCCCGTTCTTATAAATCATATTTCTCAAAAAATAGTTTGTTTTAAATTCTGGCAGCGTGACGTCAGAGCAGGGAAATGACGTTTTGTTCAAACCCTTTATATCCAAGAAGCTTCGGTGGCTCTGCGGAAAGGGCCTAAGACTGATGGCCAGAAAACTAGGATTCAAATCCCACTTGGGGCCCTACGCAGATAGCTTTTTTAAATATAAATAGCCCTTCTGTGAACGCAAGAGAGAGAGAGAGACAACCAAGGAGCAGAAGAGCGAGATAAATCTATCAGTTTGAAATTCAAATATTTCCGCGAAAATTCAAAATTAAAAACGACAGCCGTGAGAAGTGCGCATGCAGAAAACAAAGATGGCTGACACCCCGGGAAGTTTAAAATCAAAAAATTGAACTTAGAAAAAAATCTGAAAAAATTCAAATATTCGCGCCAGAAAACCAAGATGGCCGACGTGTAATTCCAGAAGCAAATTAAAAATGGCCGCGCGTAATTTAATCGGAAGCTAATGCGTAATTTAATCAGTAGCACATGTGAAAATTAATTAGATCAAACCGCGAAATTAATTAGATCAAACCACGAAATTAATTGGATCAATCCGCGAATTAAAACCGCGAAATCCGCGAATAAATCCGCGAATTAAACCGCGAATCCGCGAATCAATTAAAAGTGGTGGGGGATAAGTGTCCCCATTCTACTCCCATGGATATTTTTTCAAGAATAAAAGCAGCATTTAAGTATACTTGTAAAACTGAACTAGTTTCCCCATTTAACCGTCTCTCTATCTCCAATATTCTCCGAGACCCCCACTCTAAGCAAAAAAAACTCACCCTCTATATAGAAGATGTACTAATAAGTGGTATAGTTATTATGAATTTCGGACTTGATTTAAGTGACTTTTTCTAGCTCATTTGTACGTAAATATTCGCCACAAAACGTGTCATTTTAGCTCGTTATAATAGTTTTTTTAATCGGCAGTGTAGAACGTCGAAATCGTCATTAAAATACTAGAAATTGGCAGAGCAATAATCCATTGATTTACGACCCTTTGTAGGTGGTGGAGCAACAGATGGGTGATTAAATTCCACATTTATGACAAAAAGTTAAACTTCAGAGCCTTGGTACGCAAACAACTATTCCATAATGAGTTCGGCAAGTAGATGTTTCCCATGGCAATTGTGATATGTTACAGAACGAAAATGAGCGGATTCTGTAAATCAAACGAACGCGGAAAACATTTTTTCCAGCGAGATGAACAACATTTTTCTTATAAGTATCTCCGTTTTACAAAAACAATTTTGTATTTTGACGGTTAGCTTGACAAATTACTTGACAGCGGTAAAATATTCATTAGTTATATTACAAGTGGTGGTTATTTTGGGGAATATGCTTTGACATGGTTGTTTCAATATTGTTGTAGAGATTCAAGAGACCACCTTTTTTAAATATCCCGACAGTTAAGTTGGAAGAAGAGATTTAATCGATTTGTATGTACACAGCAATATTGGTGTAAGAATGCCAAATTATATTCTAGTAAAAATATCTGCTACTAGTGGTATATAACAAAATTATATACTCACCTTTCGACGGCCCTTGCTCTATTAAACGGAGCAACTTTAAACGGATAAAAAATAATGTTGAAACGGGAACGGTACTTATGTTGTCGCATGTGTGCATTATTATACCAAATTAGATCTTACCATGGCATCCTTGTAGTCGCTCTCATTCTTGCTTTTTATGTTATATGCTCAGTTTTCTAATATTTTTCCCACTCATCATTATTAACATGCAGTACCTACCTACCTACCCAAATTACTTGGAACAGTGCAAAATTTTTAATTATTTTAGATTTTTAACTGTCACAATTGTTGGTCAAATTTGAGTGCCGCCATTTTGTGTACAGATTTTTTTAAGTATCTTTTCTGTTTTTTAAGTGTACTGTATTATCATTTTAGAAATATGTATGTTACTCATTATTTTTTCTAAACATTAATTTTTTATACTGCTACTGCAAAAAGATGTTTTTCTACTTTCCGTCAACAATACTCTCATTGTGAAACTCAAATGCGTTTCACAATAACGACAATTATTTTTATTGTAGCACGCAAAACAGTAACTTTTGCCTTGGTTATGTTGGCAAACTTATTATACGGGCAGTCGAAAGTTGAAACCAAATGTCAATGAACATTGTTAATAATAACTAGGTAAATTGAATATTCCTATCTATTATTTCCCTTTTGTGTTAAATGATAACGAGAATATTGATTTTGAGATAATGAACCAGAAGGAAGGTAAACGTTTTAATAGGTACCTAATTTTGAAAAAAAAGAACAATTTGGTAACCTGAACGTTTAATTTGGCAAATGATCAAATCACATTTTCTTTTCAGATTTCTTACAAAGCAATAGTTTGCATGCACCCCATTTTTTGAGAAAAATGCCCTTTCGGAACAGACTTTATGGTGATAACTGATAGGGAAAATTCTTGTACATTGTAGTCATAACTGTTTTTATTTGAACTGGATTTTTATATAACTATTATAAATAATACATGATAAAATAGTTGATTAGTGTAGTAGTAATACATAGTAGTCTAGTATAAGACGTACACAAAATTTTTAAATAAACCGTCAAGAAGAGAACGAAAACCTAACCTAGAATTTCACAAAACATGTTTACATAGGTACAAATACGCATAAACTGATTAATCTGCGAACTTTTAATTATTATCGCTCGTTGAAGGAAAAGTACAATTATTGTAGACTTTTATTGTCATAGAACAAGAATCTCTCGAATTAATTGAAATTTCAGGTACGTACTGTGACGATATATTTTGTTTAAAATTAGTATTTTCCTCAATGTTGATAGGGTTTTCATTACTCTCGCTTTGTAAAGTGATGGCTGTGGAGGCTGAACCTGACGACGTACTGGGTGAAATACTTGGCTGTGGCGAAAGACACCTAAACATATCAGCCGCTTGTACTTTTTTCTTCATTGAAGTGTTAATGTAGCCCTCAACGACAGTTGAGGACTTCCATCCTCCATGTCTTTTAATTGTTAATAGGTCTCTTCCACTATTGGCCAAGTGTATTAGAGCACTAAATAAAACGAGTTTATAATATTGATAAAATAAGTTAATTAAATTAAAAAACAAATAGAATTATTATTTAATTAACATTAAAATTCTAAACAAGATTCTTTTTACAGTTTTCTAATGGAAATTTAAATTCAGGTGGTGATCAACTACATATTTTGTTCGCTTGATAATTTTCATTCAAAAGCGAAATATATTTCATGTTAGAAAAAAATACAATGCCACACGCTATTTACTATTTACTTGCAAATTTACAATTTCGCAAAGGGCCAGAATAAAACAAATGCATATTTTCCTTATTTAAAAATTGAGAAAATAAGGTAATCCCCCCTAACAACCGCATCCCAAACTCTCTTAAAAAATATAATCGACCAGTAGAAAGACTCCAAACAGTGAATTTCACACAGATATTCATTTTAAGGATTTTCTGATAATTATAACATTTTTCCCATATTACTACCCCCAAATACACCTGGGTCGCCACATTTCCACCTCTAAAATTCTCTTAAAAAATCAAATCGACCAGTAGAAAGTCTTCTAACAGCGAATTTCATACAAATATAAATTTTACAATTTTTCTGATAATTATAACGGTTTCCCCATTTTGCATCCCCTAAATCCACTTAAGCTGCAAAATTCTTAAAAACCCACAAATTCACACATACTTCCAAAAACAAAATTCGATTTTTCCCCTGTTTATGCGAACATTGAATTTGCTGCAAATGCACCTCAGGTTTCTACCCCTGTAACTTAGCCTCCCATGCATCGCAGACCCCAAAAACTAGCCAGTAGGATGAGCGTTGGTTTATCCTCTTTCCAACTAGCCCCAAATCACATTTGGATCTTTCAAAAAGTATGCGATGTAACAGCACCGAACGTTTTCGTGTCCAGAAAAATGTTTTAACCCCCGTATTTTCGCCCCCTCGAATCTTATATTTTAACACTCTCTCCAGAAAGTTCAACCTTGACGAGAACTTCAAAATGACAACAACAACATTCACCTGCAATACGTACAACTTACAAAAATTCGCTATAACTGCATTTTTCAAGCGTCACACAAATCGCTAAAAGAGCACCGTACTAGCGTCACATCTCCAATTCGTTAAACATTTTCAATGTTAAAAATCTTGTACGTTGACCGCCTTCTTAGTTGACCGATTTTTTTGATCCGCAGGTGATCAAAATAGACGGGTTTGACTGTATTTCGTAATGCGGCATTTCCGCCCTTTTAAGTACAAAGCAAAATCAAGTAAACGCAATATTTTAGTATTGCACAGGTCAATTAATTTAATAATTATGATTCGATCTAACTTATATTTGTTTTAGCTAATGGAAATTACATTTGCTGATGCACTGCCATTTTAGGAAATAGAATTTTTGGACAATAAAACTGTGCTATTTGACTCAATATCCTGTTTAATTCTACCAAGTTTCTAATGTTAAGATGATAGTGCCCGATACTCTTTCAGGGGTTGGGTTCAATTATCTAGTTACTATGTTCTGAAAAACGATTTTCAAGTATTTGTCAACGATTCATTCAAATTGAATGTCACTTCCAATGTCAACCAAATGTCAACAGTAATTCTCAAATCTCAATGACAAATGCCCAATTCAAAGAATTGTACATTATACATTGTTATAATACGGTAAGTTATTGTTTCTTAATTAATTGCATCTTTTAAAATGTCTTTATTTGCTTCATAGTTGGTATGTTCTAAAAAATTACCCACCTTGTATATTTCACTTCGAAAATATTCAAGACTGTAATCGACCCCTTTATGCAGCTTCTTGTAATGTAGCTGTCACAACCAAATATCCAGTGTCACGCCTCGTTCAATACCACGAAACCAAAAATCTCTGACAGCAACCAGCTAATAGAACAATTCCAGATCTGCTCCTGTCTTTTACACTACCTTCTGGAATGGACCTCCTCTAAACAGCTCTCTGCAATGCAGCACTCACGTATGGATCACCAGTGTCAATCTTCGTCCAATACGCCAAAATTCAAAATCCTTGACAGCAAACAGCTAATAGAACAAACCAGATCTACTCCTGCCTCTGCTTCTACCTTCCGGAATGTATCCTATCGCTTCACCGACACTTCTATGGTCTTTCTACTCAGCAACACTTAGATTGATGACCTTTTTTATTTAAGTTACTTGTCAAATGTATTCTTCTCAAAAAAACTGTTCCAATTAACTCTTCAATTATTCACTTGTAAATAGCAATACTTGTATCCATTAAGTTTTACCACTTTGCCAATTATCTTCTGCAATTAAATTCTTTGCTTCTATTACTTGTTTCTTAATATTTAATTTTTTTATATACACCACTTAGATTTAGATTGCCCTTCTTAAACAAGCCAAAGCCTTTTACATTAAAAGAGGGTTAAATTCGATATTTTTTAATTAGATCAAAACGATTTTCTTTACGTTTTTCAAGTTGTTATTTTCTAATACTGGGAACAAACTTTGTAACTACCATATTTCCATTCTTAATGCCTCCTATATTCTATACTTATTTGATATCTACCTACTTTAATTATATCCTTATCAGAATTTTGCATTTGTCATTACTTATACTACCGTCTCGTAAATATTCTTTTTATATTCAAACCACCTGTAAACGTTCAATAGCCATCATTTCGTTACTAATTTGCTTTAACTCAAATTTATTCATAAAACTTTTATAAACATCATCGACCTTGTGTAATGGGTTAATATAGATTGTACTAACATCCCAATGTCTTTTATACATTTTTAATTTTATCTATGGCCAACGTATGGTGTATCATAACATTATATTATATTTTAAATGCTTTGCCATTTTAAGAGAATATCAATATGTGACCTGGCAAGCATTATTTGCTTTTGTTTATATTTACTAATAAATAAGCTCGTGCTATAAATTAATAAAAATAGTAAATTAATTTGCTCTAAAACCATAGATAATTGTTGATTTCTGAGGCTTTTACGTCATTTTCTTATATATGCGTCGCAGCGAGTAGACGTATTTTACGTTTTCCGGCTATACAAATTGGTATAATTGTGTATAAAAGTGAAAATTTCAATAAGTTAACATGGGTTTCACACGTGAACAAATGGCCGATATAAAGGACGTTGTACAAAAATCCGTACAAGAAACTACTTCGCTGTTAGCTCAAGATAAAAACTTTGTCAACGCGATTGCCGCGAGTGTATCGAAAGTGATAATGGAACAACTAAAAGATGTACTATCTAATCTTAAGCAAGACATTGTGATATTAAAAGAAGAAGTGACTAAACTCAAGGAGGATATTATTCAACAAGCTAATAATTGCGATCGCTTAGAGCAGTACTCCAGACGCAATAATATACGCATCTTTGGACTAACTGAAAATAACGGAGAGGATACCATGGCTGTCGTAATGGACTTTTTCAAAAGCAAGATGAATGTTACTATATCTGATGAACATGTCGATCGTTGCCACAGAATTGGAAAAAATTTTGGAAACAGCAGACCGATAATAGTGAAATTTACTAGTTATGCTTATCGTAGCAGAGTTTTTAACTGCAAAAAGTTGCTGAAAGGAACTAAAATTGCAGTTCATGAAGATCTAACAAGACAACGAGTATCAATTCTGAGATCTGCCACTGAAAAATATGGTAAAGGCAACGTATGGACCGGCGATGGTATGGTATTCATCAAATCCAATGGGCGCTTGCATAAAATTGATACGATGGATCAACTCGTCAAACTGCAGTAATCATCGTGTCAAGGTACTGTTTGTTCACGTGTATAAGACAGGCCATATGGATGGCGATTGCATTATATTTTGTGTGACATCCAGCAGTTATTTTATTTGATTTCTGTTTCTGTTTGTGGTTTTTGCATCTTGAATTTATTTATTTGTTTATTTTACAAATTATATTTGTTTACTCATATTCCTAATTATAATAATGTATCGGTATTTGTTTGGTTGTTATATCATGGTTTTGAGGTTTAACAATTTAATTTAATTGTAATTTGAAAATAGGCACTTTTGAGAATGTTATTTGCCGGAAACGCATTTTATAATTTATTTCTTTGTGTTTTGGCATGAAGTTTATGCATTTAAATGTCAATTCGTTGATATTGAAGTATGATGATTTAAAAAATATAATTGCTGATTCAAACCCAGATATATTTGCTGTGACGGAAACGCGGCTATCTTCAGACATTCCCTCTGATTACGTGAGTATACCGGAATACACATTCATACGAAGAGACCGAAATACCAGGGGAGGAGGTGTAGCATTCTATGTAAAAAGTAATCTACCTGTAAAATGTATCGAATCAAACAACTATGAATTTTTGGAGCAATTATGGATACAGATATGTCTTGGAGATAGCTGCGTTAATGTCGTTAATGTGGGAGTTGTTTATAGACCTCCAAAAACAAATTTGGGAGATTTTTTAGCTGCTATGGAGGATACATTTGCCGAGATGAGTACTGGTTCTGAGTGCTTATGTTGCCTTGGTGATTTTAATATTGACTTGCTAACATTTAATAAGACTTGTTTAGCCTTTAATAGTATGCTTGATTCACTATCACTAAAACAAGTTATTGCAGAAGCAACCCGCATAACTGCTACATCAGCTACTCTACTAGATTTGTGTATCACAAGTGATGCAAACACTGTCTTGGCTTCTGGCGTCACGCATGTGCACAATGTATCAGATCATAGTTTAATCTACTGTTGCTTGCTGCTTGATGTTCCCAAAGTGAAACCTATCATCCGCACTTATCGAGACTACACAAATTTTGATTATAATGTTTTTTTCCAACACTTACATGCTATCGATTGGAATCATTTATATCAAATTGATAATATAGACTCAAAATTAGAATTTTTAAACACTAACCTAGTATACCTACTTAATTGTCACGCTCCTTACAAAACTAAAAAATTCACTAAAAAGAACTTGCCTTGGGTTACTGATAATATAAAATTTATGATGTCATTAAGGGACAAAGCTTTGAAGAGATTTAAGAAAAGTAAAATACCAGCGCATTGGAATTACTACAAAAATTTAAGAAATTTAGTCACATTTTCAGTTAGAGCAGAAAAGAAAGCTTTTCTTGCAGAAAAATTTAGTAATGTTGATCCTAAAGCTTTGTGGAAAAATTTAAAAAAATTCAATGTAGTTGGAAAAGCAACCGCGGAGCTCCCGGCACACTTGCAAAATGTTGACGAAATAAATAACCATTTTATTAGCTGTGTTCCAGACTCTATCGCAAACGATGAGTTGTGCCAATATTATCTAAACAGCAATGAAGCTGTTGAAGCTAATTTTCAATTCAAGAAAATTTCTACAATAGACGTAGAAAAAGTTATATCTAAAATTAGCAGTAAAGCGTGTGGATCAGATGAAATCAACATAGATTTTATAAAACTCGGCTGCCCGTTTCTCGCCCCATATATAACGCATATAATTAATTACTGTCTTCAAAATTCCGTAGTCCCTAAATGTTGGAAAAAAGCACTAATACTTCCTTTGCCAAAGATCAGTAATCCAACTAGTTATAACGATCTCAGGCCCATTAGTATCTTACCTGCTATGTCTAAAATTCTTGAGAAAATCGTTAACATACAAATTCGTGAGCACTTGGATGCCCATAATATTCTGCCGGTGGTGCAGTCAGGGTTTCGGCCAGGCCATAGTTGTTCTACAGCATTAATGGCAGTGACAGACGATATTTTTCGTGCTACAGATGATAATAAATTAACTGCATTGATCCTGTTGGACTACTCGAAGGCCTTCGACACCTTAAATCATGCAATTTTACTTAGTATTTTAAAATTTATTGGCCTGGGGGCAACTGCTGTGAAATTTTTTGAGAATTACTTAAGTGGCAGAACACAGAGAGTAACTTTAAATGGTATAAAATCTACTGAACGTGTAATAACTAAAGGAGTACCACAAGGCTCAATTTTAGGACCGCTGTTATATACCATATATACTTCTAGGCTATACAAGAAATTAAAATTTGTTAATTATCACCTGTATGCAGACGATACCCAGCTGTATTACTCGTTCAACACTGATCAATTATTGCAATCTATAGAAAATATCAACCAAGATTTGAATACATTGGTTAAAGCTTCTGAAGATCATTCTTTAAATATAAATTCATGTAAATCTTGTATGATGCTCTTTGGCCGTACGAAAGCTAGAACCGAAGTCCTGGCTGGGGGTGTGGCAATTAATATTAATATTAACAACGTACCGCTTACAATCGTCGACTGTGCAAGAAATTTGGGACTTGATCTCGATTTTGGATTAAGATTTAAGCAGCAGACAGCAAAGATTGTCAAAAATGCATTTTGCAACTTAAAGCTCCTTTACTCAAATAGACAGTATTTAAACATGTCGCTGAAAATTATGTTATGCGAATCTTTAGTTTTGTCTAAAGCAAATTTTTGTAGCACTGTTTATGGGTCATGCTTGGACAGTGTTTGTATTAAAAAATTGCAACGAATTCAAAATTGCTGTCTAAGATTTATCTTTGGGATAAGTCGACGATATGGCGTAAGTCATAAATTGAAGGAGTTAGGGTGGCTAAATATGCAAAACAGGCGGTTGTTTCATTCTATGTGTTTGTATCATAAAATAATCAAAACTAAATTACCTTTATATTTATATAAAAGAATAATTTTTAGATCTAATATTCATAAAATAAATATTCGCAGAGCTAATCAAATCACGATTCCAAAACACCGGACAGCAACTTATAAGAGATCATACAGTTACAACATTTCGAAGGTATATAACTCCCTCCCATTGCAGTTAAGGGAACTCACTGTAAACAAATTCAAAAAGCAACTGAAAAACTATTTACTCGATCAGCAATGATATTTTGTCTAACATTTTGCTTGTAATTTTTTTTTCAATCATAGTTTGCAACGCTTAATTTTTTTTTGTTACAATCCCCAAAGGTTCGCAAGGAAGACCAGAGGTGGGCCATTTGCGGCCTTCCACCTGATTGCGTACCTTTTAGATCGCATGATAATAATATGTTTATATGCAGATTTTTGTTCTATCTTTTTTTGTATGAAAGCGATCTAATAAAAGCATTTATTATTATTATTATTATTGTCATTAAGTAACAAACGACTTCCGGGATTGGACCGTGTCATAATTGAGATCGAAGAACTCAACGTTTCGCCCACTTTCGTAAGGGGCTTCATCAGGAGGAAAAAAGCAAAAGAGCACGGTAACTCAACTTGTTAACCACGCCAGAGGCGAAACTCTTTGCGAGGGAAGGGATAGAAGAGCACGGTAACTCAACTTGTGAACCACGTCAGAGGCGAAACTCGACTAACTATCGGAAGGAGAGAGGCGAGAATTTATAGGCAAGCGCAGTCGCGGTTCAGCAAATGCCGTCGCGGTTCAGTGGCGGTAGGCGGGGCTTAGGAATTAACACTTTTCACATAGAAGGAAGGGGAAAGCTTTCGTCCTGCTTGAGATTGTTAGGGTGTTTATAAATCTCAATGGCTTTGCGAATCTTTCTGCTAAAGAAGAATGGAGATTTGCAGATGATGGAAGTTTAATCAAAAAGGATCTTATGACCAGTACCGTTTTGGTGTTCGGCGATGGCTGATGATGAAACGAGACCCGACTTGAGACAGCGCTGGTGCTCAAAGATGCGAATTTTCACTGAACGACCTGTTTCACTAATGTATACAGCATTACAAGAGCAAGAGACTCTATAAACCCCTTTAGATGACATAATGTTTAATTTATCTTTAGATGAAGGCAGAACCTGTGAGATTTTGCTCGGAGGTTTGAATACTGTTTTAATGTTTTGTTTTCGAAGAAACTTTCCTACGCGGTCGGTGATTTGGTGGATATAGGGAAGAAAGACTATTGCTGCAGGAGGATTGGGTTTTGGAGGTTTGGGTGGCCTCGCCCACCGCCACTGAACCGCGACGGCATTTGCTGAACCGCGACTGCGCTTGCTTATAAATTCTCGCCTCTCTCCTTCCGATAGTTATAGTTAGTCGAGTTTCGCCTCTGACGTGGTTCACAAGTTGAGTTACCGTGCTCTTCTATCCCTTCCCTTGCAAAGAGTTTCGCCTCTGGCGTGGTTAGCACGTTGAGTTACCGTGCTCTTTTGCTTTTTTTGAAGCCCCTTACGAAAGTGGGCGAAAGGTTGGGTTCTTCGATCTCAATCATGACACGGTCCAATTCCGGAAGTCGTTTGTTACATAGATAATTGTGTTGAAATTCTTATCAATTAAAACAATCTTTGTTGTTATCCCGGACACGTGCTGGAAGATATGCATCTGATTTTAAAATTGTCATTTACAGCCTAGCCAGGCACAATGCTTAGCTTATCAGAGAACCATTTATGACGCATTGAAGCGACTTCAATCTCTACTCGTAGTTCCTCGGTAGTAAAATTTGTTTGAAGTAGATATGCATGATAAGTTGTATCGTGTGTTAAAAAACTCATTTAGTGTAGGCACTGGAAAGAAAGGTAGAAAATCTAGTCATGTCTTAACTTAAGTCTGTATGTCAGATTGCATTTTGTTTATGAAAACATCTGTCACTGTGATATGTATAAGTTTACACTGCATTAAATTTAATTATATCAAGCAAAAATGAAAATAAGATGGCATGTACACAACAACAACGAGTCTAATAATCATAACGGTCAATAAAAATTGTTTTTGTTAAGTGTTTTATATATTTTTAGGAAAATCGTTCAAGGGCAAGATGTAATTTACTTCTCTCTGACTTGGTGGTTCATTTGCATCAATGGGCGTATCTCAAGTTAGGGCAAACTTCATTTTGATCATGGCATGCTGCGAATGAGTTTTTTCTTGGAACACGCGATATAAGTGATTAGTTACGAACTTTCAGTAGAAATATAACAAGTTCTTGAAAATTTTCCGGATATAATTAGAAATATTAGCTGCAGCTATTTCTTCAATAAGAGCATGAGTGCATGGCAACTCGAAAAATTCCGACTTCGAAGGAGGAGGGATTTTTTTGACGTAGCAAGTGGCAATAATGAATGTAACATGACCCTAACAAGTTGGTTTTATAACATTCTACAGTGTTTTCTTTGCGCCATCAAATATGAAAATGCGTCTACCACCTTACACCTTAATCATAGATGCGTAGACAAGCAGGTTCATTTATTCGAAAGGCCACGCACGAACAAGTTTTTCCGTATGATTCTATTTCATCACCAAACCGGCTTTTTAGCATACTTTATACAGATTGGTGCCGGAAAATGCGAACATAGGCAGTCAAATGAGTTAAAATACAGTTTATGGGCATTGTATGCGTTAGACAGAAATAGATATATACGATTTAAAATATAGTATCCTAGGATTCAGCGATTTCTGAAAACAAAACGCCGTCCTTCAGCGGATGCTAGATGTTAATCGCATATAAGTCTATTTCTGTCTAACGCATACAAAACCCATAAACTGTATTCTAGACATTTGACTGCCTATATTCGCATTTCCGCCAACAATCTGTATAATTATTTAAGAGCTGTTCCTCTACCAATTTCAAAATAATTGTTGATGATAGTTCTAGCACATTAGACGGTATTGGTGTTGTTTTCTAAAGAAGCCTGGAATTTAAGAAGGTAAGTTTACATTTTGGTTTTAGTTGTAATTAGTATGCAGGGTTAAAAATAGGGAAAACGTCTTACCGATACGCACTTTCAAAAATATTGTAAATAATATTCTATTAATAATTGACATTATACGAGTAAAAATTACAGAAAAATGACAAAAATAATTACTATATAATTATAATAATTTTACAGGGAAATAATTTAGCGTTCATTTTGGTTTCATTTTCTTGTAGTGGATTGTTTATAAAACAGAAACTATTATTTTTCTTTCGTGGTTTTAAACCGGAACGACGTTCATTTTCAAATCTTTTACCGGAAAGGTGTTTCGGAAGGTTCCGGTTTACTTTCACCCCTGTTCAGTGACTGTATAGTTATGTCATTATAATATAAACGTTGTGCATTTTTATCTTATAAATAATAATTTTCTAGCTATAATAAAAGAATCTACAAATTTGGTGAAAATCAATAAATGTTATGTAAAATCAATTTTTAAGTGTGTCTTAATGCAACTTTAAACTTTGCTCACGAAAAATGGGTTTGCATATTGCGCAACCTTCGAATTCTAAATAATTATCAATAGAAACATAACATTTTTCCCAAACAAAATTGGGGCCTCTCGCTCTCCCCAATTAATGCCAAAAGTAGAAGAATCTCCATATTTTTTAGAACTTAAGAATGCTTTCGTTAACGAAAAATGCATGTGTTGCATATAGGAAATGCTTTTTGTTTGTATTAATTTGCGTGACGGTGTTGCCATTGATACGTTACAATTTATAAATCAGGGTGGCTTTACTTTTTGTCATCATTTTTCTGATGACATTGACAGAAGGGGAAAACCACAAGCGATTTTGTCGCGGAAAATTTCTTACGCATTTTTTCGTTAGTTCAACAAGTTAAATGCGCAGCTACTTAGAACAGTGGTCTTCAATTTTTTGATCGCGTACCTCTATGACAGTAAAACTAATAGAGCGTACCCCTGATCTACACACCTTGTTTCATTTGAAATGACCTATTTTTTTATATTAAATCATAATGATTTGAAATTATGGTAGGTTATACAAACCCCTAATGTGACTTAGGCTCCCCATTTGGAGTATTGACATCTTTGCGTACCTATCTACTGTAATCGATTAAAAATGATATATTTTTTTCAGAATTCCGAAATTTCCACTAGCAAATAGGAAGGTGTGGATTTGCTTTCAAAATATTTTTTGTCATCATAAAAAACCTTCGGGTATGAATTTTGTTGCAAAAAGTCGCAATATGGCCAAAATATGAAATCATGTATATTAAAAATTTTACAATTTTGAACAATGAAAACAAAATGTTTCTTCAATTGCGTTTTTAAACAGTTTGTTAGGTTCTTTAGCGACTGCTTTTTATCAAGCCGATTTCTCTCTCAAAAATTGTTTGAAAGAATGTATCGTTAGCATATACATTTTTATTTAAAAGATCGAGATTGTTATAAGAAAAAAATTAAAATTCAGTTTATTTATTTAGAAACTACTGTCTTAGAAACTAATTAATTGAATTACGACGGGAATAAGCAAAATCGTTTAATCGTACTAAATATAGATATTTGACAGGAACAAAATGTACACCGTTTTTATAAAAAACCTCCCTGTTTTTTAATGCACTTACTCCATCGGTCTTCCAACTTACTTATTCCTTTAAATACAAATGGTTTTCACTGTGCCATTCGTGCACCGCATTTTTTACCGGTTCATCAGTTGCAATGACCCAAGCAAAACCATGATATTAATTAATAATAATTAAAACTCCTTTTACAGTAAATTAAACTTATTCTATCCCAAAAAATAAATAAGCTTTATATAAAGATGCATCAATCATTTCACACTGAAATTAGCCCCACTCGATCTTCATATTACACGCACGTTTTCCCCCCTTTCGGCAGCAATTTTATCACTATTTTGACTCTCTGACTTCGCATCACACTCACTTATTCACCACTTTCAACACTGTTTCTTCCCTATTTTTTCATTGCTCTCCATCTGGCTTTGTCCCTCACTGTAATCTCTGCCTGATTCCACAATATTTCTTTTGCCTTCATTATCTTGGCCACTTCTTCATCCAACGTCATTCTACTTCTGCCTTTCTTTCTCCTTCCAATGGTTTTTGCCTCCCACACTTTTCTAACCTGTCTTTCTGCATTCAGTCTTTTCATGTGTCCCCACCAAATGAACTGCGCCTTCTCTATAATCTTCCTGACACTCTCTGTAACCAGTCTTTTCCTTATTTCATCATTTCTTATCTTATCCATTATCGTCACTTTTGCTACTTTCCGAAGACACTTCATCTCTAAAGCCTGAATCTTTTTGTGTTGTTTCTCGGTCAGTACCCATGCTTCACATCCATATAATAACGTCGGTAAATATATGGTTTTATAAATTAGCATTTTTGTATTACTGCTGATTTCAGCTTTACTTATGAAACATTTTTACCGTTGTCGATATTCTGTTATCAATTTCTTCCTCTTGTTTTCCACCTTCATCGATAGTCATTCCTAGATATTTTAAGCTTTTTACTTGCTCCACTGCCTTGTTCTTAATTTGTATGTTTACTCTTCTATCATTACTATTTGTTATCACAACTACTTTGGTCTTATTTATATTTATTTTAATTCCCTTTTTTTGTAATTCATTCGTCCGTAGGTCTACATTTAGTTGAAGGTTTTTTCCGTATTTGCCAATATTGCAACGTCATCTGCAAATACCCACTCACTCACTTCTACCGGTTCCAGTTTGTGGTATCCTACCTTCATCTTCTTACTTTCGCTGCTTACTTTTCTGATTATTTCATCTGTAAATGTGATGAGAAGTAATCGGCTTAGGTTTCCGCCTTGTCTCACTCCCTGCATCGTTCTGAATTTGTTCGTCTCCATATTGTACTTGCTTACTATGTTCTCCGTTTTGCGGTATAAATATTTTATACCTTCTACCAAATCCTTTGCAATACCAGTTCTCGCCAATATGTCCTATATGTTTTTTCTCACCACTTTATCGAAGGCTTTTTCACACAACCTATATATATATATATATATATATATATATATATATATATATTCCTTGTTATAAGGTAATTATTTTTCTATTATATTTCTTAATGTAAATATATGGTCTTGTGTGCAGTGATCAGGCCTGAGTCCACTTTGTGCCACATGTAGCCTTCTTTCTACTTCCTTTCTTCTAATATCATTTCATATACCTTGCCAGCTGAGCAGAGCAGAGATAATCCTCGATAATTTGCGCAGTCCTTCTAGTTACCCTTTTTAAAAATAGATACTATTACTGAAATTTTCCATTCCCCTGGTACTGATTGTGTTCCCCATGCTTTATTAAGAATTCTTTGTAGAAACCCCATTCCCACATATCCCATTCCTTTAAGTAGCTCTGCTTTTAAACCATCAACTCCTGCAGCTTTCCCATTCTTCAACTTTGCCACTGCGTTCTTAACTTCGTCTAGTTGTATACTGTCGCTTGCTTCCTCCATCTGTCTACTGACTCTCTCTCCTCCAGGTTTCTTTTCATTTTGTTCACCTACTTTCGTCTCCATTTCCTCTTCAGTTATCTCTGCTCCCTCTAATATTTCCTGGAAGTATTGATTCCACCTTCCCATAATTCTGTCATCCTTCATTAGTACCCTTTCCTCTTTGTCCATAATTTGTCTCGTTCCAATTTTCCTTCCTTTATTTCTCATGTTCTTCAGTACCCTGTAAAATAGCTTTTGGTTCGCTCTTCTGTCGTTTTCCATCTTAGTCCCAAAATCTTCCCATTCCTTAGCTTGAGCTATTTTGACCTTTTCCTTTACCATTTGCCTCGCTGATTTATAGTTCGCGTAAGCTTCATCGCTCCTCTTAAGCAGGTAGTCTTTCCACGCTTTCTTTCTCATCCTTATTGTATTTTTGATTTCTTCACTCCACCAGGTTGTTCGCTTCTTATTTCCTTCAGCTGTAGTTATCCCACATACATTTGTTCCAGCCATTCGCTGTATCTCTTGTCCCACTTCCTGTATCCCCTTAGCGATCTATTCTGCGTACTCCTCTCTTAGTTGCTGGTCTTGCTGTTTGTATATCTTAATAATCTTCACTTCCCTCCTGTTTACTTCCTCTTTTAACCTCTCTTCTTCATCTTCTTTCTTGTTTTTCATTTTTGCTATTAGGTGATCAGTCGATAATTCAGCTTCCCTATAAACTCTCACGAAATTTATAATTCTTCTATTTAATTTCTCTTTTACTATATAGTCTATGATCGATCTTTTGCTTCTTCCTGGTTCTTTCCTAGTATATCTGTGTCTGTCCTTATGCTGATAGAAGGAGTATCACTAAACCATTCTGTATGCAAAAATCTATTAGTCCCTCACCATTCGCGTTGCTCGTAGTCGCTCCATATTTTCCATTACTCCTTGTCTCTACAATATCATTCCCAATTCTTCCATTGATATCTCCTAGGATTATAGTGGGGTTGTCCCCTTCATCGTATATCATTTGTAGTTCTTGCCAGAATTGTTCCTCCTCCATCATATCATTCTCTCCTGGTCCGTATGCTATTATTATATCCAATTTCGCCTGACTCCCTCGTGCAAATGTTGCTTTCATTGACCTTTTGCTCACTGCTTTCCACTCCACTAGCCTCTTCATGTACTCCGGACTTATCACACAGCCTACTCCTGCTGCGGCTCTTTCTCCCTCATCTACTCCGCTATATAACAGCCCATAATCTTCTATTATTATTTCTCGTATTCTTTTCTCCTTTGTCTCGATAATTGCCTATATTTCTATTTTATACTTCTTAATTTCTTGGATTAGTTCCATCTCCTTGCCATTTATAGTCCTAACATTCCATGTTCCTATTCTGTCCCATATATTGTCCTAATGTCCATTGCGTATGTTGCTGCCATTTTATCCTGTCCTGTACCTTTTTCGTTTAATCGTTTTTTGTTAGCGCTTTGACTTGTTTGTTTTGTTCGGTGCTGTACTTCTATATACAGGGTTTGTCATTAATAATTGGAAATATTATAACTGTAGAATCCTGGGCTCAAAATATTAATATTTAACCCAAATTACTTAGATAAAATGTGGCTCCTTACTGAGATACATGGTGTTTTATTTAAAAATTTAAAAACGATTTTTCTCCATTACTTTAAAACTATTTGACGTGTACGTATCATATTTGGTAGGAAGTGTAGACACTGTAAACCATGCTAAATTATGTTAAATAAACGTTCTGGCTACTACCAGAGGCGTACGACAGGGGCAAGTGAGTGGTTGACCCTTCCCAAATTCTACGCCACTGGCGGAATTGCCATTTAAGCACAATTTTTAGATTCTCCAATGCTTTCTATGTAAATAACATACTCTTCCTTCGTAACGATAAAGTCATTAGTTTTCGAGATATTTAAAGTTAAACATAAAGCTGAACAGTTATTTTAATTTTAATGTGTATTAATTATGTCGGTGTTTTTTTACCACTCTTCCCCAGATTCTCGCCATAAATGATATAACACATAGTTCTTGATAACTACTACCTACAATTTTTCTTTCTTGCATTCTTATAAATCGATTATGTGATTGAAATATTCCAGTCCGACGGTATTTTCTTTAGTTACTCAGTCAATTGAAATAATTTTGTCATAAGTGTGTTTAATGTATTTCCTCCAAATTGTAGCAGTTCACGTTAGGCTCCCCCTGGCTTTGCACCTCTGTTATTTTTTGTTCTGTGTAGTATTTTCAGTACGCGTTTTAAGTGAATTTCTGTCTGTACGTTTTCTACGCGGTCTAGATTTTCTTGCAGTACCAATATATTTGTTTCTTGTAATAGTTTTTATAGCGGGTCCTTCATTGTATTGGTGTTATTGTTAATTTTCGAGATTTTCGTTTAATATAATTTGGGGAGTTTGTAATCACTTTCCAAGCTTCCCTTGATTTACTGTAACCTGAAGTTGAAATTATAACAAGAGATCAAATAAATTTACAATTAGAGTCGCCTGTTATATATCTTATACAATTGGCAGTAGGCCTACTGAAGTGTATTGTCAGTCTATGTCAAATTCGAGATTAGTAGGTTAGGTTTTCTTTGTTGTTTGACACAAACTGACGTAAAACTTAACCTGCAAATCTCGAATTTGACATAGACTGACAACACACTTCAGTACTGCCAAACGTATAACACATATCATAGGCAACTCTAATTGTAAATTTATTTGATCTCTTGTTAGAATAGTTGCAAGTATTGTTCCAGAATTAGCATGCTTCTCTTTTAATCGTTTGTTTCTATGTTGGTAATTGCCTAATGTTTTTTGTTCTTTTGTATTTGTGCGGCGATAAATAAAAGTCGTTGTACTGTTTAAATCACGTTTATTACAAAAATGCACTAACTGAGCTATGAGGTTATGTAGTCTAATGCAAACACTGCGAGCGGTAGATCGCGTCTCCCCGTTCATCCGACAGGGATGCCCAGAGTAGGGGCACCTGTTACCAACTGTTACAAATTTAATTCTCTACTCCTTAAGGGCAATACACAATACTTGGGAGTCAATACACAACATTTCCTCCCTCTTTTGAAATATAGATATATAATTTATTAAGGTGAAAATCTTAATGGGGGAATTCGACGACGTGTTGATCTGCGTGGGGTTTGAGGAGCAGGTCCTTGTTGAGGTGCCTCATCCCTGCGATTCCGGGGTGTTCTTGGAGTTCTAGGCGCCGCTGGTGCTGCAGGTGTTGCAACTGCTGCTGGGTTAGGCATATTTTCCGCTCTAGTCTCATAAAAACGGAGTCTTCTTGGTGGAGGTCTAAGGTCGTCATGTCTCTCTTGAACTGTGTCTTCGGATTCTCGTATCTCTGGTTGATCTAAAAAAGCTCTAATTTGATCTGTGTGACGTTTTACCTTCTTTCCTGCGTACTCGATTTCATAATGGAGATCTCCCAGGCGAGTAGCAATAGTGCCTGGGATCCATTTATGCATCTTCAGGTTGCCGGAGAGAAAGTAGACAGATTGTCCCGGGTTGAACATTCGAACTGTTGACTCCATCTGTATTTGCTGTTTCTGTGTGATCTTGGTGTGCACATCGTCTGGTCTAACCAGGTTCAGTCGAGTGCTCAGATCACGTCCTAGGAAGAGTCGTGCCGGTGGAAGTCCTGTGGTGGTGTGCGGTGCCTTGCGGTATTGTCGAAGGAACTCGTTCAAGTTGTGTTGTAAGGATCCTTTGGTCGAGTTCATGGCATGTATGGCGTCCTTCACGGTCTGTACGTATCTTTCGGCTTGGCCATTTGTCGATGGGTGATATGGGGCTGTTCGTTTATGATATTTAACTCCGCTATCTCGCAGGAAGTTCTGGAATTCCTCTGATGTAAACTGCGTTCCATTGTCAGACACAACGGTAACAGGAGCACCGTAGGCGGCGAATACTTCATCGAGGATTGCAATTGTGGCAGTGGCCGTTGTTGAGGTTGTTGTTTTGACTTCCAGCCACTTGCTGTAGGCGTCCACGATGACGAGCAGCATTGTGTCTGCAACTGGACCTGCGTAGTCGATGTGGACTCGTTCCCAGGGTGCCTTCGGATACTCCCAATGATGTTCTCGAAACTTCGGCGGGGCATGTGCGTGTGCCGCACAGTTTGGGCATGATTTAGCAACGCGCTCGATATCTGCGTCTATTCCAGGCCAGAAAACAAAAGAACGTGCCATTCCTTTCATTTTCACAATCCCTATGTGTGCTGAGTGTAGGTCCTTCAGTACCGATTCCCTCAGTGCAGATGGTATAACGACTCTATGCTCGAACATCAGGCAGTTAGCAGCGAGAGTGTATTTGACTTCTGGCGCTTTGAATTCGTATCGCGTGAGATCCTGCCCGGATTCCAGTAGTTGAACTATCGCACCAAGATGCGCGTCTTTCCGTGTTTCCCGTGCGATGGCTTCTGCTCGAACGGGTAACTGGTTTATTTGATTAATTACAAAAAGATCAAAATCGTCGTACTCCTCCCTCCTCTGTGCGGAGTATTGACGAATTGCATTGATCGTTGACGGTAGGAGTGCTCGCGAACAGTAATCAGCGTTGGCATTCGCTTTCGACGTCTTGAAAACCACGTCGTAATTGAAGTTGGCTAGGTAGTCCGCGTAGTTGGCCATGCGACTGATGCATAGCACGGGTAGTGACTTCTCCGGGTGTAGTATTTGGGTCAGTGGTTTGTGGTCTGTAATCAGGGTAAAGTGGCGAGCGTAGAGGTAGTGGAAAAATTTCTGTACGGCCCAAACGATGGATAGTGCTTCTTTGTCGATTTGAGGGTATCTCTGTTCTGTATCTGTCATCGTTCGGCTTGCGTAAGCGATCGGACGTTCTTGCCCATTGCTAAGCAGGTGTGACAACACTGCACCCAATCCGGTTTTACTGGCGTCCGTGGCCAGCAACAGTGGGAGTGATGGGTCATATTGGATTAGGACTTGTGGAGAGGTTAGTGCGTCTTTGATTTCTGTGTACGCCTTTTCTCCTGCTGTTGTCCATATGAAGGGGTCCTGCAGCAACATCTCCCGGAGCGGTCGATCCTTTGTTGATAGGTCCGGAATAAATGAGCTATAGTAGGTTGCTTTACCCAAATATAACTAGTTCTTCGGGCGTTGTTGGCTTTGGGGCATCCCGAACTGCTCGTATATGTGCGTCAGATTTGTGCACACCTTCAGCATCCACTTTGTGACCTAGGGCCTCTAGAACGGGCTCTGCAAATGTGCACTTCGAGCGGTTGAGTTTCAATCCATGTGTTCTGAACCGTTCTAAAGTTGATCCTAGTGCCTGTAGGAGGTTATCGAATTGGTCTGCAAACACGATTATGTCGTCGAAGAAGTTGACTACATTGGGGAGGTCTTGCAGCACTGTGTCCATTCGCCGTTGCCAAATAGCGGGAATGTTGGCTGCTCTATAAACGGCTCGTGTTGGGCGAATCAGGCCATGTGTGGGTGTGTTGAGTGTCAGAGCGTGGCCGAATGTGTCGTCCACCTCCAAGTGGGTATACGCATCCGTGATGTCTAGGTGGCAAAATAGCGTAGCTCCTCTCATTCTGTTAAATAACTGTTCTATCTTAGGAATTGGATGTTCATCGATTATCAGTCGGGGGTTCAGCGTTGGTTTGTAGTTGCCGGTGATCCTCAGTTTGCCGTTTTTCTTGACGACTATATGCGTCGTCGAGGCCCATTCAGAGTAGTCGACTCTCTTGTAGAAACCCGACGCTATCTTCGCCTCGATTTCTTTAGCATAAGCGTCGCGAAGCGCATGTGGAATATCCCGGGCTCGAGAAAAAACTGGTGCAGCTTGTAGTTTCAAATGCATTTTTGCTGGTGGGCCTGTTAACTTTCCTGGGACGTTACTAAATAAGTCAAAATAGCGTGACAAAAGGCCGTCTAATAGATTTTGTTGCTCTGACGTTAAGTGTTTGTCGGTTGGGGGTGATACCTGGTGTATTGGGGCGGGGTTCAAGAAGAGTTTCTTGAAATCGATTTCCTTTGCGAACTCCGTGATCCATTCGCGCCCCAAAAGCGTGTCGAACTCGCCATCAACCACGTAGAGGTTGAGCTTCCTGGTCGTCATTCCAATAGTGGCATTTACTTCGATGCGGCCGATGCAGTTAATGCGGTGGCCCGTGTAGCTGGGAAAGATTTTGTCTGTCTTCTGTAACTCAAAATTCCGTTTAAATATACTTAGCTTTTTCTTGCTGATGATTGAGGAGGGGGCTCCAGTGTCAAGCTCCATCTTGACTGGGGTTCCTTATAACTTTACGTCGAGCAACTTCCATCCAGGAGATGGCATGGTGCTGATGATCTCTATCTTGCTGAGTTGCTGCGTGGTGGCGATCTGCTCCGGGGGTTCTTCGAATTCGACATTTTCGACTTCGGCAACTAGGTTAGTATTTCTCGTTCGTATGCGTGCCCTGCACACTCTGCTGATGTGTCCCATTTTACCACATTTATTGCAATTGGCATCAAGAAATCGGCACTGGCTGCGAAAGTGTGCTCCACCGCATCCTCCACAACGATTTTGGCTCACTTGTTGAGCCGGGTTGGTTTGTTGCGGTGAGACAGGGGGATTTCCTTGGGCCTGGCTGTTTTCGAAATGCTGTGGCTGTAGGTTGCTCACTGCTCGCTGTGTCCCATTCCTTCGAGCTCGAGGTCTTTCGTAGCCTATTTTGTGAGTCGGCTCGGTTCCTGCGGTTTGCACTTGATCCGTGGTGTTCCGGGTCACCTCAAGTGCGTGTGCGATCTCATAGGCGGAGGTGAATGTGGTGGGATTTTTCGCGATAATTTCGTCGCATATGTCTCGAGCTTCCAGACCCAGTAGCAGTTGTTCGATTAACATGCGGTCGAGAAATTCGCCATATTCGCAAAATGTCGCGCCCTGCCTCAATCTCAGGGAGAAATTGGCAACAGTCTCACCTTTGTGTTGCTTGATCTGCCGAAATTTGATACTCTCTGCATATTTGTTGCGTGCGGAATCAAAATGCGCAGTTAGTTTCATGCGGATTTCCTTATAGGAGAGGTCTTCTGGCTTGTCTGGACTCGCGAGGAACTTCAGGGCGTCATTGAGATCCACACCCATGTATACACGCGCGTAATCTGCATGCTGCTCTTCCGGATTTTTACTCAATTCCAGTGCCCAGGTGAAGCGAGTAAAATAGTCGTTAATCGACATGCCGTCAGACGTTTTGTATGCACTTACGGTGAATGTAGGTGGTCGTTGCTGCATCGTTGCTGCCGTGGCACTTGAACCCGTTTGTGCTGCAGACGTTTGGATTGCGTTGACCAACATGCTGGAAATTGCTTGGAGGAGTTCCGGTGACACATCTGCCATTGTTTGTCACGTTGCGGGCAATCTTCCGGTTGCACGTGGTCAGTGTGAAAATTACGTTGCGCGACGCACTCCCGTTATTTTTATTTATCAATACCACTACTGACACCACTTTTGTATTTGTGCGGCGATAAATAAAAGTCGTTGTACTGTTTAAATCACGTTTATTACAAAAATGCACTAACTGAGCTATGAGGTTATGTAGTCTAATGCAAACACTGCGAGCGGTAGATCGCGTCTCCCCGTTCATCCGACAGGGATGCCCAGAGTAGGGGCACCTGTTACCAACTGTTACAAATTTAATTCTCTACTCCTTAAGGGCAATACACAATACTTGGGAGTCAATACACAACATGTTCTTTTTCCTTTCTTCTTTCTCTCGGTTAGGACAACCTATTCAGATTCTTCGGGTGTGTAATTAAATGATTTAATTTCTTAGGAATAAGCAATAAACGTTTTTAAAAGTTATTATTATAACCAAATGAAAGGAAATGCTATTAATGCGGTAGATATCTGTGATTTTTCACTCAAGATTGCTTTTTTACTTACAGATCATACTTAGCAGAAGCCATAAAGAGCTTACAGAATGTCTAAACTGGAAGTTCGACGTCGCGGACTTATTGCTGTAGATATCTATAGCAGATCTGGAGATAAATCGCTGGACAAGGTTAGTCACTAACTTAATCAAACTTTCCAAGCAAGATTCCATTGCTTATAGATGTTGCTCCAACCATATCGACATATCGCAAATCATGTAAACGGAGGCCGCCTCAGATTGTTAACACATGCGTACAATTATTGGTTCAAAAACACTCAAGAACAAATGGCTGAAATAGAAGAGATTTTCCGAATAATTTACAACTCTACTCTTTTGTACGTTGTCTGTCTAAAGCCCGCTACATGTTGCGAAGTTAATATTTTTAGATTTGATGACATAGAGGATCGTTCTATCCTAAGACGAGGGAGCCCAGTTGCACACAGCATTTATGGAGCTCCTAGTACACTTGTTGCATCGAATTACGCGTTGACTATCGCTTTAGATCGAATATTGGACTTCACCGAACCTGAGGTAACTAAGTTCTAAAGAAGTTGATTTTAAGCATTTATTAGAGCTACATTTAGAAAAAGCCTACTATAATTGGATAAAAAGCGTTTCTGCATTGTATCGCATAAATCAATTATTGTGTTACCTATGTCAGTTTGTAGGCAAAGCTTCCCGTCCTCGCGTTTAAGTATCCCGAGTTAATACTCGTACTATGTCAAATTTGATGAGATTTATTTACCCTGAAAGCTTATGGTGGTGTGTAATCATTGAATAAAAAAGTAAACATGAATTAAATTTGAGTATTAATAGTACATCTACCTCGTCGAGTGTGTGCAATTTGCTGGAGGTTGGTTATTCTTGAGATTCAGTAAAAAAGCTACGCTAATATATTACTTGTTTTCCTTGAAGACGGAAAGCCTTTGTTTCTTGAAATGTTCGTATTTTACAATGTTTAAATTTGTAGTGTGGCAAAATCCGAAGGAAACAGCATGCAGACATATCTACGAAGTAATTACTCCTAATAATTTTTAAATATCTTTACGCTTTCGATCGGGAATCACCAGTGCATGTTTTACTAAGTCCATATTTATTCTCCCCCTTATGTTGTCCGGATGTTTTTCAATATTTATAGTTTGGTGCATTTATATACATACACAGCTTCACTCATTGTTCATGAATGATAATAAGGAACTCTGGGAATTAGAAATATAAACTCAATACCAAAACAATAGCAGCTGAATATGTTTGTATAGAAAGCCACATTTTACACCTTCAAAACTAAATACCAAAGCAGAAAAGATGATTTTACACTTTGTAAATCCTGGGCTCCTGATATTCAGGATCTAAGACACTGCAACCATAGATCTTCAGCCGGTTACGAACCGCCAACCACTAACAATTTCCTGTAGAAACCCGATGCATTGGTCACAAACACCGGAAATGTCATGTTATAGTATCGACTTTTATACCATAACGCATGCTATATTGTTTTGCGACTGAAATATTTTTTCGTATACGATACTCTACATTGCCTTGGTAAATCCTACCATTTTTCTTGAATACTCTATTTAGCTTCAGAATAAATTAAGTAATCGTATCTTTACATCGTTATGCAGCACATATATATTGTTTTGACACTAATACATGGTATCGAAGAAGAATGAAAAGTTGTAGTTAACGTTCTAGAAATCGTCTTTAACGTCTTTACGATTACCCTGTTGTGATTTTATAAGACATATTTATAACATGATATATTAGTTTATATTGGTCCTTAGTTTTTATTGGTCCCGGGTGGTGTAGCTTGAACAAGCATCCACCTTCGATCAGCAGAGTTGAGCAACGCTCTGTCTGGTCAGAACTTGAATGGGAGTTCCACGGCTGCATCTCTCGGCGCCTCGTGATAAGGCTGTCACGGAAATAATTGGTACCGGCGGTTATAACAACATCATGACAGTCGTTAGTGGGATTGGAACTCCCCATAAATGCACAGCGACGCTTATAATTGGCGTAACGGCTGTTGGCTGAGTGCGAAATAGATAAATAAATGAATAAATATTGCAGAATTCTTTAGAAACAACTCGTCGAGTTACTGAAGCAATCACAGAGGGCTACAGAGGCCAAGGCCTGGAAATATACTGGCGAGAAAATTTCATTTGCCCAACCTTAGAAGAATATTGTGATATGTGTACATTGAGTAAGAAGCTACTTTATCAGTAAATAACTATAACTTACGAATTTTTCCTTAGAATCGAGTGGTTTGTTTAAGCTAGTCTCTACTCTGATGTCTTCGGCCAGTACAGTAATGAAAGAAGATCTTTTAAAACTTAATAAACTTTTGGCTATAGCGTTTCAAATTGGAAACGACTACGAAAATTTAGCTTCTGAGCAAGTAAGTTTCGTACTTTAAATAAAATGAAGCTCATCTATTTAATATAATTTAATAATATTTTAAAAACCAAAAAATTAAGATATTAAAATTTCTTCAAACTATGTTTATGATCTCGGATATGTCACAATTTTAATTGTGCTTTCCTGTTGCAGTGTTTCAAAAGGAAATCGTTCTGCGAAGACATTACTGAAGGAAAATTCAGCTATCCTATCATTCATGCTATTCAGAACCATCCAGAAGGTCAGCAGATTATGGGTATCCTTTCAAAATTTAAGTTGAAATGCCAAACATTATATTTCTTAACAACAAATAGATATACTCCGCCTAAATACGACTGATAACACACTTAAACGGCACTGCCTGTCTCTTATCAAGGAGGCTGGAAGTTTGGAATTCACCAAGAAGAAGGTTACGGACGTTCGCGAAGAAATAATACAAGAAGCAAAAAGATTTGGAAACAATCCACAAATGGATATTTTTATTGCGTTTGTTCTTGGTGAGAGGGAATAGACTTCAGAAATATTTTAGATGTATGCCCTGAAGTAATACGTCGTATTTATTATTCAGGTAATATATTACGTAAGTCTCTATAAACACAGAATAATTAATTTTGGAAATGTTTTTATGTAATTTTTAGCAGATCTGAAACATCTACGTATGAGGTGCTGATTATGGAATTTACATATCTTGATTACAATTAATTGTCAATGAGCATATAAATGTGTTTTATGAAGATTAGTCAAACGTTCAAGGTTAATAATCTAACAAACGTAAATTTTAAGGTTTTTATTTAAGGTAATTGCTTTTATTTTAGCGACTTTAAAATGATGCATTAATGTAGAATTAGATACTAAATTATATTGCCATGTAAGATCAAAAATATTATTAAAACCGTAAAGACAAAATGTAACTATTACGAATTATATTTTATATTCGTTCTATAAGTACAATGTTTCATATTTATAACTAGTGAGTCACCCGAACTATGCTTCGGTTCGCTAATTTAAGAGAGATTCATTAATATAAATTAAAGAAAAAAGGCGCATCCCCCGGGAATCAAACCCGGGCTGTCCCCGTGGCAGGCGAGCACTCTACCCCAGGACCAACCTGGGTTGTTTCAATAATGCGCCGCTATAATGATATATGAACATAGGTATTCACCCGAGCTAATAGCACACGGCGACAGCAGCTATCACACCGTAGCCCACGTCGACAGGCGCTCCGCTCCCCTGCTTAGAGAACTTAATTAAATTAAAACTTCTTCCTACTTTTTTGAAAATAAAAGCCGGCCTACGATCTAAGCCTAAAAATTAGCAAATTTATAAGCCATCATACAACTTAATTAATCCAGTATCTTCGGAGGAGATAGCGAACAAACAAAGAAAAAAAGAAAGAAAGAAAGAATGAAAGAAAGTGAGAAACGATTATATATATAAATTGCTTTGCGTTTTTGTCCGGTTTTTTTTTTCGCATATGACCACTAGGAAAATGAAGCACGCAATAGAAAAAAAAACTTTTATGCTGAGTTTTTTATACAATCTCTTTGTCGACATTATGAAGTTAATAGAACAGCCCTTCGTTTTAACATTAGTCGGAAAATCTAGGTTGAAAACCGTATGTCTTTGTTATCTAGGTGTTTAGACATCGACAAGGGTTTTGTGTAGCTTCTTACTAGGCGAGGGTCGCCGACAAGAATATCGAGGGTACATGCGAAGTACTGAACGGTGTGGCGTGATTTTCGCTGTGAAAATTTACGTAGTGTAGTAATGTCGCAATATATACAGTCTTACAATCATTCAAAAGTTTGGCGCAGTAGACTTTACGCGCGTGTAAAGATGAAAGATCACAAAATGCCACGCTGGCTCAGAAGGTCATTAAAACAGCGCGAAATGAAGAACGCCACAAAAAGGTTTCAGAGAAAAATCAACGACACTCCAACATTTTGTGTCTTGGTCCTATCAGGTAATCATGGAGGTTGCTAACTACTATATCTAGCTGCAACAATCACTTACACCACAGGAGAAGAATCATGCTCACTACAATCACATTTATAACAATGCAATCTACAAGAGATATACAAGGGGAGTAGAGACTTGACCTGAAGTTTTCTACGCATTAATAATAAGAACAACACAAAGTTAATGAAAACAATTTAATTATATAAATAATATCCATTTGGTGGCGTCACAACCCAAATCTCTCCGATTTCAACCACATTCTCATTCGACTTGAATTTGTAGACCCCCCCCCCCCCATATACTCTTTAAGGGACCTAACAATATAACACCATTGAACCGTAAATATTCCAGAATTAGAACGCTTTGGCCAACCTACGTCTGGCCCTACCAGCGTTAACAATACAAATGCTTGCTGCGTCGCCACTTGTGCGCGGTCGGCATGTGCGCGCGCCAGTGCTTACGGTCTGGACGGCCGGCGGCCGGCGACCGCCTACCTGCGGCATCAGCTCTTATAATATAAGATACGGTTGTTATAGCGGATTTTGCAACATGAAGAGCATTTGACACATCTATGGGCTGATTTACGTGGTGTTTTCTGCGCCAATTAAAATCATATATATTAATATGATTTTAACCTCGTGTATTACTCTCATTTTCGGGCCGTCTTTCGGCACAAGTAACTTAGAACTATGAAATACCACTGGCGTAGATGCTATATGCTGTACAGCTTTTTTACTTACTGTTTGCACTGTAGGATCTAGCTTAGTCTTTTCCTTCTGTTGTTCACAGTTTTTGGCTGCAATTAGTCAACGAAAAACACGATCCAACACGATTTGGTTACGACAAAAGGTTATGCGAAGGAATACTGGATTACATTGAAAACCCTTGTAATCTTGTAATCGGTTAAACACGCGACTTAAAGTGTGCAACAAACCTCGGAACGTATAGGCCTATTCATTCGGCTTTCCATGTTCTATCGTAAAAAGGCCTCTATGCGGGTCGAGGCTCCCGTAATCCGTTTCCGCTGGTTTTTTATTACTCATGACAGTTGGATTACCTCCGCTGAGGGAAAGTATTGCCAGGTAAATTGTAACGCTTATACTCTTTGCTCAATTTATCTATATTCCATTTCATAAATAGAGCTGTGTACATATATCAACAGTTTTACTTTCACAACAATTAGAACTAAGCAAACAATAAAATAAAACCTCAAAATTTGCACTAAGTACGTTTATAACAGTATCAAAACTTAGAATTAAAAATACGTTACTACGAATATATTAAAATATACAGATTCGTGGGCTTATCAATTTCATAATTTGTATTCGGGTTCATATCAGTGTAGCATTTTGCAGTTTTGCGTTTGCTCTTTCGAACATTACGCTTGTACAAGATTTATGTGCTTTAGGAGCTCATTGCAGAGTTGTATATAGTATAGATAAACAATGTGATTCATCTTCGGACATAGGCCTCTCCCAATTCATGCCAACATTTTTGAGTTTTGAGTTTGAGCAGTTCTAATCCATCCGAAGCCAGCAACCTTTTACAAATCGTCATTTCATCTCAATTGAGGTCTTCCACGAGTTCTTTTGCCCAGGTATGGGCTCCATTGTATTAGACGATAGAACGGTATTATGACAATATTGTGTGATTATAAGCCCAGCCCGCCCGGAATGGTTGAAATAAAAAAGGTTTGCTGGCAGCTAGTCGCGAGGGCGTAGGTTATTTCGAAACTGTGCTTTACACCGGGGAGGGCCTTAAGTTATTAAGGGGGAAAAGAGGTGAAATGCCTAAGCGCCACCACTTTTGGAATAATAATAATACTGAGCGATTTCTTAAAAGTTGAAAGAGAAAATTACCCCTAGGTGTGTTGTTGATACTGTTGCAGCGACGTCCTTCCTTGCGCTATTCCGGATGGAACTTACCTTAAGTGATTTCCTATAGCTAGAATCTTTTAGACTTAAATACAGGAAAGAACGCATGCAACAACCGTCAAATCCAAGAAAATATAGAATAATTAAAATTCAATATATTAACGTCAAACACAATCTGATTTGATTACTTGAATTCTAAGTCCTACATGACGTCATGATGTTTTACAAACTGTTAAATAATATTCTCGTTCGGTAATCTTAATTCAACTATTTACAGGATTGTGAATTCGTGAAAAGATAATGACGATAATATTCTCATTCGGTATTCTAAATTTAACTATATACAGGGTTATAAATTTGTGAAATAATGATGACGACAATATTCTCATTCAGTATTCTTAACTTAACTATATACAGGATTATGAATTTGTAAGATGATACTGACTACTTGTAGTTATCTGAACGCTATATGAAATCTTTTAAACGTGCGTCACTTAATTCGCTTTCGCGATACTATTTCACTTAGCGAAAATAATGGGCGTCTACATTAATATAAAGTTTACACATTACCTTTTAAGTTTCTTGCTGCGGCTTGAGTTGCTTGAGGTCCCTCAGGAAATGCGCTTGGACGAGTCGCTGCAGTGATACAGAAGAATCCGGGGAAAAAATCGATAACAATGAATGCAAGCGATGCATGTTGCAGTGCGAGAACTTGATCTTCGTGTCTGGTTCCTTGTGCAGGAAAATTCCGGAGTGCGTCGATATGACGAAACGAAAATCCAGGTTAAATGACTCAGATCGATCCGGTTCCGTAAATTAAATCCAGCCGAGCGGCTTGAGAAAATATGTCAGGAATTAGAACGGTCGTGGTCAAAACACGCAAAGAACTCGGCAACAAGCTAACGCAGCTTGCTGCGAATCGGCAACTGAAGGAACTATCACTACAGGAAGGTGAGTAAAATCTTTTTAAAAGATCTGACAGCGATGTGGCTGGGAAACAATTAGATGTTTGCTACTATTAACTTAAAAATTGGAGCATGTTATTCATTCTGCAATGTCATTGGCTGAGGCGCTACTTGAGAAATAGGCTGACTAATTTTGTGCCAGAATAAATTTACTGCTAAACACGTGTTAGTTTTATGCTCATATATCAATCTTAAAATGACTTTTACGACCTTTTTAGTGGCCTAACGAGCGTTTTGATTGATATCTCGACATTATCTGTTCAAAGTGTGTTCTGTAGCCCCTATCTTAATGTTGAAGTGACTTTTTACCGCCTTTTGACTAATTTATGAGGCAGCAGTTGGTCGTTTTGAGCGGATTGAACTGCAACTGCAGACTTTTGCGTCTCTCAGTTTGAATAATTTATGAAAGAGCAATTGCTTGAATAAGTGTAACGGAAAGTATGCTGGAAAACGTTGAAATCCAGTTAATAACTGCTGTAGTACTGCTTTCCATTTTTGATTACTTTGTCTTCCGTTGAAGCATGCAAAGCTCCACTTTAATCTTGTTACGTGATCAGCCACACACTTCATTTTTTTTTAGTCGAATCTAGATGGTAATCTTTCTGGTAGAACATGTGTGTGGAATTCCACGTTTGTCCTTTTTAAGTAATCCTAGATGTATAGCATTTCTGCGATCCTTTCGGCGTATGTTCGGGCCCCCTTGTCCTGCTGCTCGGATATGTACTTGCTTCTGTAAGGTGGCTTTAAGCTATACGACGTGGGACAGGAAGTTATCCATTCTATCCACTATAATAAGTGGTACCTTGGGTTTGGGTGTAGGTTCAGCAGATGGAGCTCGTGCTCCGTTCGCTAGTGGCTGTTTAGCGGTCTCGCTATAGCTGCGCTGGGTTGGAGGATGGTCGACATCCATGTCGCTCTCGTCACCGCTAGAGCAGCTGGTGGAGTTGCCCGTCTTTGGTAGTTTTGGCTTCTGATGCCGTCTTTGGGTGGGGCTGCTGCTAATCTGCGCGAGAATCCCCCTCCATCGTGGCTGCTTAATCCGTGTGCTGCTACCATGGTAATGGAAGAAACGCTTGTGCTGGACTATTCTGATAATACGCGCTCGGAGAACCAACCGGTTTGTGCCCTGTACTCTCCGAACCGCTGATGCTCTGGAACTTTCTCTCTTGGGAGATTAGATCGATGTGCTTCGCTCGCCGTTAAGGTCGGAATACTTCTGGGTTAAACCGGAGTATATGTAGTGACCATAATACATTTTCTGGTAAACATACTAGCACTTGGTTATTCTAGCCTCTAATAGGTTTTCTTCTTGGAATTCAACGATCCAGGCTGGTCACCGTCATGGGCTGCGCCCTACGATAACTCATAGTAGCATACACGACTAAAACAGTGCGTAGCCCTAATGTAGAGGCATTGTGGTCAAGCTGGCCAAATGTATTGTTTGGTTATCTCACCCATCTCGTTTCATGCGGTGGATTCGAATCGTGTCGGGTATATTTTGCACTAATAACGCCCAGAATTTTTTATACTCTAAGCTAACGAGGGTAAATGTTAAACCATCTCAGTGCTGCAGGAATTACCAAGGAGACATTTGTATGTATCTAATATATTGCAATAAAATCGTGGACACCTTGGGGTAGTTTAAGAAAAAGATGCATTGTATGGTGTAACCATGCTGAAGTTGTAATACAGTAAGGTACACAAAGAAAATTTATCAAATTAGATTACGGATTACGCACTTGCAAACTCTTCACCACCACCGACCTCCTCAGTCGTACGTGAATTCCTCCTGAAATCAAAAAGGCAGCTGGTTGTCGTCCATCTGCAGGGCATCTTCGAGAATTAGAATAAATAATTATTATAGTACCAACATAGTCACCAATACGTCACACAAACACACGCATAAAGAATGTTAATTATTAGTTTTCAAATTAAGTACCTGAACATAAATTAAACGAATTTTATTAGATACTCAAAACTAGCGAAGTAAAAAGATGCCAAATGAGGATTCATTAGTAGTCTCCGAAACATCCCGCTAATGGATAATGAATTTCGAATGTTAAACCATCAGTGATAGATGCAGGGTTAGTGTTTACAACGACTTTATTCTGCGACGTTTCCTGTTCCAATGCCGTTTACTTGGTGAAGTCCTACAAGGTAGAGATGGGCGCGTGAGTGATTTTTCGCTCACGTCACGCACGTTTCACGCTGGCTTTAAACAGTCACGTTCACGCACGTTCACGCTCACGTTCACTCACGTTCGACACGCAGCTTTTATTTCAAAATTTAAATTCAGATAGAACAGAATGTTCAAATTTAAGACCAATGAAAAAACCCTAAAGAGAACTAAAAATATGTTTTGCACCTGACATAATTTACGTGATATGTTGCAATCAGAATAGTTGACATAAAAAGAAAAAAATGAAAATTTACTACAATAACTTCGACAAGGGATAAATACTGATTTCTCGCAAATATGTTTCTTGCAGCTGTCTTCAAAGACATTACTTTTAATCATGTATATAATACACATATATTGCCAGTAGGGCCTCGGAACTCCCGAAAAATTTACGGCGCCGACATATTTTCACTAAGAGTATAACGCGTCTCGTTTAAACTTGGTTGGTTCACTTCCCCACCGCGCGGACGACGCGGTTGCGCACAGCTCACCATTATACATTGAAGAGTTGGTTGTCTGTCTCACTTCCTTCGTGAGTTTCCCACTCATAGCCGCTAGCAATATAGTGAGTATTAGATATATGCTTTTAATACTAAAAGCTGTCATTGGAATTGACTTTTCCTTTATTGGTATGAGTACAGAAGGTATATGTCGCTAGGCAACACTTTTAATTCGTAGGTTTGAAAGTACTGTTACGTACAAGGATCAACATTTTCAGCGTTAAGGCGAGTATACACAAAAACATTACTTTTATTAGAATAATAAGTTCATCTACACAAGTACACAATAAATTGGTTTAAAAATAAAACGTAATCAACATTTTCAGTGTTAAGTCGAGTATACAAAACAAAACATTAGTTACTTTTCTAAAAATAGGTTCATCTACACATCTACACAATACATTTTTGGTTTTATTAATAAAACGTAATTAACATTTTCAGCGTTAGCCGAGTATAAAAAACAAACCATTACTTTTATTAGAATAATAAGTTCATCTACACATCTAAACATTAAAATGTTGATTTAAAAATAATATGTATTCAACATTTTCAGCGTTAAGTCGAATTCTGCGCTCTTCTAAAATTCGCCCAGTTGTAGAAAATACTCTTTCGCTTGTAGCGGAACTTGCCGGTATGTTTAAAATTTCTCAAGTTTTTTTAACAGTGGCGTATTTACACTGTTTTCCCAAAATCCTAAAATGTCATCTACATTTCCGAATGTTAATTTAACATACTAATTTAGTTCTGTTTCGACATCATCCTAATTACATGTGTCATCGTCAGAGCTATCTCTAAGTGTAGAAAGATAAGAATCTGATGCTGATGTACCAGTTTTGAGTCGTTTGCGTCTAAGGTCGTCATGTCTCTCTTGAACTGTGTCTTCGGATTCTCGTATCTCTGGTTGATCTAAAAAAGCTCTAATTTGATCTGTGTGACGTTTTACCTTCTTTCCTGCGTACTCGATTTCATAATGGAGATCTCCCAGACGAGTAGCAATAGTGCCTGGGATCCATTTATGCATCTTCAGGTTGCCGGAGAGAAAGTAGACAGATTGTCCCGGGTTGAACATTCGAACTGTTGACTCCATCTGTATTTGCTGTTTCTGTGTGATCTTGGTGTGCACATCGTCTGGTCTAACCAGGTTCAGTCGAGTGCTCAGATCACGTCCTAGGAAGAGTCGTGCCGGTGGAAGTCCTGTGGTGGTGTGCGGTGCCTTGCGGTATTGTCGAAGGAACTCGTTCAAGTTGTGTTGTAAGGATCCTTTGGTCGAGTTCATGGCATGTATGGCGTCCTTCACGGTCTGTACGTATCTTTCGGCTTGGCCATTTGTCGATGGGTGATATGGGGCTGTTCGTTTATGATATTTAACTCCGCTATCTCGCAGGAAGTTCTGGAATTCCTCTGATGTAAACTGCGTTCCATTGTCAGACACAACGGTAACAGGAGCACCGTAGGCGGCGAATACTTCATCGAGGATTGCAATTGTGGCAGTGGCCGTTGTTGAGGTTGTTGTTTTGACTTCCAGCCACTTGCTGTAGGCGTCCACGATGACGAGCAGCATTGTGTCTGCAACTGGACCTGCGTAGTCGATGTGGACTCGTTCCCAGGGTGCCTTCGGATACTCCCAATGATGTTCTCGAAACTTCGGCGGGGCATGTGCGTGTGCCGCACAGTTTGGGCATGATTTAGCAACGCGATCGATATCTGCGTCTATTCCAGGCCAGAAAACAAAAGAACGTGCCATTCCTTTCATTTTCACAATCCCTATGTGTGCTGAGTGTAGGTCCTTCAGTACCGATTCCCTCAGTGCAGATGGTATAACGACTCTATGCTCGAACATCAGGCAGTTAGCAGCGAGAGTGTATTTGACTGGCGCTTTGAATTCGTATCGCGTGAGATCCTGCCCGGATTCCAGTAGTTGAACTATCGCACCAAGATGCGCGTCTTTCCGTGTTTCCCGTGCGATGGCTTCTGCTCGAACGGGTAACTGGTTTATTTGGTTAATTACAAAAAGATCAAAATCGTCGTACTCCTCCCTCCTCTGTGCGGAGTATTGACGAATTGCATTGATCGTTGACGGTAGGAGTGCTCGCGAACAGTAATCAGCGTTGGCATTCGCTTTCGACGTCTTGAAAACCACGTCGTAATTGAAGTTGGCTAGGTAGTCCGCGTAGTTGGCCATGCGACTGATGCATAGCACGGGTAGTGACTTCTCCGGGTGTAGTATTTGGGTCAGTGGTTTGTGGTCTGTAATCAGGGTAAAGTGGCGAGCGTAGAGGTAGTGGAAAAATTTCTGTACGGCCCAAACGATGGATAGTGCTTCTTTGTCGATTTGAGGGTATCTCTGTTCTGTATCTGTCATCGTTCGGCTTGCGTAAGCGATCGGACGTTCTTGCCCATTGCTAAGCAGGTGTGACAACACTGCACCCAATCCGGTTTTACTGGCGTCCGTGGCCAGCAACAGTGGGAGTGATGGGTCATATTGGATTAGGACTTGTGGAGAGGTTAGTGCGTCTTTGATTTCTGTGTACGCCTTTTCTCCTGCTGTTGTCCATATGAAGGGGTCCTGCAGCAACATCTCCCGGAGCGGTCGATCCTTTGTTGATAGGTCCGGAATAAATGAGCTATAGTAGGTTGCTTTACCCAAAAATAACTAGTTCTTCGGGCGTTGTTGGCTTTGGGGCATCCCGAACTGCTCGTATATGTGCGTCAGATTTGTGCACACCTTCAGCATCCACTTTGTGACCTAGGGCCTCTAGAACGGGCTCTGCAAATGTGCACTTCGAGCGGTTGAGTTTCAATCCATGTGTTCTGAACCGTTCTAAAGTTGATCCTAGTGCCTGTAGGAGGTTATCGAATTGGTCTGCAAACACGATTATGTCGTCGAAGAAGTTGACTACATTGGGGAGGTCTTGCAGCACTGTGTCCATTCGCCGTTGCCAAATAGCGGGAATGTTGGCTGCTCTATAAACGGCTCGTGTTGGGCGAATCAGGCCATGTGTGGGTGTGTTGAGTGTCAGAGCGTGGCCGAATGTGTCGTCCACCTCCAAGTGGGTATACGCATCCGTGATGTCTAGGTGGCAAAATAGCGTAGCTCCTCTCATTCTGTTAAATAACTGTTCTATCTTAGGAATTGGATGTTCATCGATTATCAGTCGGGGGTTCAGCGTTGGTTTGTAGTTGCCGGTGATCCTCAGTTTGCCGTTTTTCTTGACGACTATATGCGTCGTCGAGGCCCATTCAGAGTAGTCGACTCTCTTGTAGAAACCCGACGCTATCTTCGCCTCGATTTCTTTAGCATAAGCGTCGCGAAGCGCATGTGGAATATCCCGGGCTCGAGAAAAAACTGGTGCAGCTTGTAGTTTCAAATGCATTTTTGCTGGTGGGCCTGTTAACTTTTCTGGGACGTTACTAAATAAGTCAAAATAGCGTGACAAAAGGCCGTCTAATAGATTTTGTTGCTCTGACGTTAAGTGTTTGTCGGTTGGGGGTGATACCTGGTGTATTGGGGCGGGGTTCAAGAAGAGTTTCTTGAAATCGATTTCCTTTGCGAACTCCGTGATCCATTCGCGCCCCAAAAGCGTGTCGAACTCGCCATCAACCACGTAGAGGTTGAGCTTCCTGGTCGTCATTCCAATAGTGGCATTTACTTCGATGCGGCCGATGCAGTTAATGCGGTGGCCCGTGTAGCTGGGAAAGATTTTGTCTGTCTTCTGTAACTCAAAATTCCGTTTAAATATACTTAGCTTTTTCTTGCTGATGATTGAGGAGGGGGCTCCAGTGTCAAGCTCCATCTTGACTGGGGTTCCTTATAACTTTACGTCGAGCAACTTCCGTCCAGGAGATGGCATGGTGCTGATGATCTCTATCTTGCTGAGTTGCTGCGTGGTGGCGATCTGCTCCGGGGGTTCTTCGAATTCGACATTTTCGACTTCGGCAACTAGGTTAGTATTTCTCGTTCGTATGCGTGCCCTGCACACTCTGCTGATGTGTCCCATTTTACCACATTTATTGCAATTGGCATCAAGAAATCGGCACTGGCTGCGAAAGTGTGCTCCACCGCATCCTCCACAACGATTTTGGCTCACTTGTTGAGCCGGGTTGGTTTGTTGCGGTGAGACAGGGGGATTTCCTTGGGCCTGGCTGTTTTCGAAATGCTGTGGCTGTAGGTTGCTCACTGCTCGCTGTGTCCCATTCCTTCGAGCTCGAGGTCTTTCGTAGCCTATTTTGTGAGTCGGCTCGGTTCCTGCGGTTTGCACTTGATCCGTGGTGTTCCGGGTCACCTCAAGTGCGTGTGCGATCTCATAGGCGGAGGTGAATGTGGTGGGATTTTTCGCGATAATTTCGTCGCATATGTCTCGAGCTTCCAGACCCAGTAGCAGTTGTTCGATTAACATGCGGTCGAGAAATTCGCCATATTCGCAAAATGTCGCGCCCTGCCTCAATCTCAGGGAGAAATTGGCAACAGTCTCACCTTTGTGTTGCTTGATCTGCCGAAATTTGATACTCTCTGCATATTTGTTGCGTGCGGAATCAAAATGCGCAGTTAGTTTCATGCGGATTTCCTTGTAGGAGAGGTCTTCTGGCTTGTCTGGACTCGCGAGGAACTTCAGGGCGTCATTGAGATCCACACCCATGTATACACGCGCGTAATCTGCATGCTGCTCTTCCGGATTTTTACTCAATTCCAGTGCCCAGGTGAAGCGAGTAAAATAGTCGTTAATCGACATGCCGTCAGACGTTTTGTATGCACTTACGGTGAATGTAGGTGGTCGTTGCTGCATCGTTGCTGCCGTGGCACTTGAACCCGTTTGTGCTGCAGACGTTTGGATTGCGTTGACCAACATGCTGGAAATTGCTTGGAGGAGTTCCGGTGACACATCTGCCATTGTTTGTCACGTTGCGGGCAATCTTCCGGTTGCACGTGGTCAGTGTGAAAATTACGTTGCGCGACGCACTCCCGTTATTTTTATTTATCAATACCACTACTGACACCACTTTTGTATTTGTGCGGCGATAAATAAAAGTCGTTGTACTGTTTAAATCACGTTTATTACAAAAATGCACTAACTGAGCTATGAGGTTATGTAGTCTAATGCAAACACTGTGAGCGGTAGATCGCGTCTCCCCGTTCATCCGACAGGGATGCCCAGAGTAGGGGCACCTGTTACCAACTGTTACAAATTTAATTCTCTACTCCTTAAGGGCAATACACAATACTTGGGAGTCAATACACAACATGTTCTTTTTCCTTTCTTCTTTCTCTCGGTTAGGACAACCTATTCAGATTCTTCGGGTGTGTAATTAAATGATTTAATTTCTTAGGAATAAGCAATAAACGTTTTTAAAAGTTATTATTATAACCAAATGAAAGGAAATGCTATTAATGCGGTAGATATCTGTGATTTTTCACTCAAGATTGCTTTTTTACTTACAGATCATACTTAGCAGAAGCCATAAAGAGCTTACAGAATGTCTAAACTGGAAGTTCGACGTCGCGGACTTATTGCTGTAGATATCTATAGCAGATCTGGAGATAAATCGCTGGACAAGGTTAGTCACTAACTTAATCAAACTTTCCAAGCAAGATTCCATTGCTTATAGATGTTGCTCCAACCATATCGACATATCGCAAATCATGTAAACGGAGGCCGCCTCAGATTGTTAACACATGCGTACAATTATTGGTTCAAAAACACTCAAGAACAAATGGCTGAAATAGAAGAGATTTTCCGAATAATTTACAACTCTACTCTTTTGTAAGTTGTCTGTCTAAAGCCCGCTACATGTTGCGAAGTTAATATTTTTAGATTTGATGACATAGAGGATCGTTCTATCCTAAGACGAGGGAGCCCAGTTGCACACAGCATTTATGGAGCTCCTAGTACACTTGTTGCATCGAATTACGCGTTGACTATCGCTTTAGATCGAATATTGGACTTCACCGAACCTGAGGTAACTAAGTTCTAAAGAAGTTGATTTTAAGCATTTATTAGAGCTACATTTAGAAAAAGCCTACTATAATTGGATAAAAAGCGTTTCTGCATTGTATCGCATAAATCAATTATTGTGTTACCTATGTCAGTTTGTAGGCAAAGCTTCCCGTCCTCGCGTTTAAGTATCCCGAGTTAATACTCGTACTATGTCAAATTTGATGAGATTTATTTACCCTGAAAGCTTATGGTGGTGTGTAATCATTGAATAAAAAAGTAAACATGAATTAAATTTGAGTATTAATAGTACATCTACCTCGTCGAGTGTGTGCAATTTGCTGGAGGTTGGTTATTCTTGAGATTCAGTAAAAAAGCTACGCTAATATATTACTTGTTTTCCTTGAAGACGGAAAGCCTTTGTTTCTTGAAATGTTCGTATTTTACAATGTTTAAATTTGTAGTGTGGCAAAATCCGAAGGAAACAGCATGCAGACATATCTACGAAGTAATTACTCCTAATAATTTTTAAATATCTTTACGCTTTCGATCGGGAATCACCAGTGCATGTTTTACTAAGTCCATATTTATTCTCCCCCTTATGTTGTCCGGATGTTTTTCAATATTTATAGTTTGGTGCATTTATATACATACACAGCTTCACTCATTGTTCATGAATGATAATAAGGAACTCTGGGAATTAGAAATATAAACTCAATACCAAAACAATAGCAGCTGAATATGTTTGTATAGAAAGCCACATTTTACACCTTCAAAACTAAATACCAAAGCAGAAAAGATGATTTTACACTTTGTAAATCCTGGGCTCCTGATATTCAGGATCTAAGACACTGCAACCATAGATCTTCAGCCGGTTACGAACCGCCAACCACTAACAATTTCCTGTAGAAACCCGATGCATTGGTCACAAACACCGGAAATGTCATGTTATAGTATCGACTTTTATACCATAACGCATGCTATATTGTTTTGCGACTGAAATATTTTTTCGTATACGATACTCTACATTGCCTTGGTAAATCCTACCATTTTTCTTGAATACTCTATTTAGCTTCAGAATAAATTAAGTAATCGTATCTTTACATCGTTATGCAGCACATATATATTGTTTTGACACTAATACATGGTATCGAAGAAGAATGAAAAGTTGTAGTTAACGTTCTAGAAATCGTCTTTAACGTCTTTACGATTACCCTGTTGTGATTTTATAAGACATATTTATAACATGATATATTAGTTTATATTGGTCCTTAGTTTTTATTGGTCCCGGGTGGTGTAGCTTGAACAAGCATCCACCTTCGATCAGCAGAGTTGAGCAACGCTCTGTCTGGTCAGAACTTGAATGGGAGTTCCACGGCTGCATCTCTCGGCGCCTCGTGATAAGGCTGTCACGGAAATAATTGGTACCGGCGGTTATAACAACATCATGACAGTCGTTAGTGGGATTGGAACTCCCCATAAATGCACAGCGACGCTTATAATTGGCGTAACGGCTGTTGGCTGAGTGCGAAATAGATAAATAAATGAATAAATATTGCAGAATTCTTTAGAAACAACTCGTCGAGTTACTGAAGCAATCACAGAGGGCTACAGAGGCCAAGGCCTGGAAATATACTGGCGAGAAAATTTCATTTGCCCAACCTTAGAAGAATATTGTGATATGTGTACATTGAGTAAGAAGCTACTTTATCAGTAAATAACTATAACTTACGAATTTTTCCTTAGAATCGAGTGGTTTGTTTAAGCTAGTCTCTACTCTGATGTCTTCGGCCAGTACAGTAATGAAAGAAGATCTTTTAAAACTTAATAAACTTTTGGCTATAGCGTTTCAAATTGAAACGACTACGAAAATTTAGCTTCTGAGCAAGTAAGTTTCGTACTTTAAATAAAATGAAGCTCATCTATTTAATATAATTTAATAATATTTTAAAACCAAAAAATTAAGATATTAAAATTTCTTCAAACTATGTTTATGATCTCGGATATGTCACAATTTTAATTGTGCTTTCCTGTTGCAGTGTTTCAAAAGGAAATCGTTCTGCGAAGACATTACTGAAGGAAAATTCAGCTATCCTATCATTCATGCTATTCAGAACCATCCAGAAGGTCAGCAGATTATGGGTATCCTTTCAAAATTTAAGTTGAAATGCCAAACATTATATTTCTTAACAACAAATAGATATACTCCGCCTAAATACGACTGATAACACACTTAAACGGCACTGCCTGTCTCTTATCAAGGAGGCTGGAAGTTTGGAATTCACCAAGAAGAAGGTTACGGACGTTCGCGAAGAAATAATACAAGAAGCAAAAAGATTTGGAAACAATCCACAAATGGATATTTTTATTGCGTTTGTTCTTGGTGAGAGGGAATAGACTTCAGAAATATTTTAGATGTATGCCCTGAAGTAATACGTCGTATTTATTATTCAGGTAATATATTACGTAAGTCTCTATAAACACAGAATAATTAATTTTGGAAATGTTTTTATGTAATTTTTAGCAGATCTGAAACATCTACGTATGAGGTGCTGATTATGGAATTTACATATCTTGATTACAATTAATTGTCAATGAGCATATAAATGTGTTTTATGAAGATTAGTCAAACGTTCAAGGTTAATAATCTAACAAACGTAAATTTTAAGGTTTTTATTTAAGGTAATTGCTTTTATTTTAGCGACTTTAAAATGATGCATTAATGTAGAATTAGATACTAAATTATATTGCCATGTAAGATCAAAAAATATTATTAAAACCGTAAAGACAAAATGTAACTATTACGAATTATATTTTATATTCGTTCTATAAGTACAATGTTTCATATTATAACTAGTGAGTCACCCGAACTATGCTTCGGTTCGCTAATTTAAGAGAGATTCATTAATATAAATTAAAGAAAAAAGGACGCATCCCCCGGGAATCAAACCCGGGCTGTCCCCGTGGCAGGCGAGCACTCTACCCCAGGACCAACCTGGGTTGTTTCAATAATGCGCCGCTATAATGATATATGAACATAGGTATTCACCCGAGCTAATAGCACACGGCGACAGCAGCTATCACACCGTAGCCCACGTCGACAGGCGCTCCGCTCCCCTGCTTAGAGAACTTAATTAAATTAAAACTTCTTCCTACTTTTTTGAAAATAAAAGCCGGCCTACGATCTAAGCCTAAAAATTAGCAAATTTATAAGCCATCATACAACTTAATTAATCCAGTATCTTCGGAGGAGATAGCGAACAAACATAGAAAAAAAGAAAGAAAGAAAGAATGAAAGAAAGTGAGAAACGATTATATATATAAATTGCTTTGCGTTTTTGTCCGGTTTTTTTTTTTTCGCATATGACCACTAGGAAAATGAAGCACGCAATAGAAAAAAAAACTTTTATGCTGAGTTTTTTATACAATCTCTTTGTCGACATTATGAAGTTAATAGAACAGCCCTTCGTTTTAACATTAGTCGGAAAATCTAGGTTGAAAACCGTATGTCTTTGTTATCTAGGTGTTTAGACCTCGACAAGGGTTTTGTGTAGCTTCTTACTAGGCGAGGGTCGCCGACAAGAATATCGAGGGTACATGCGAAGTACTGAACGGTGTGGCGTGATTTTCGCTGTGAAAATTTACGTAGTGTAGTAATGTCGCAATATATACAGTCTTACAATCATTCAAAAGCTTGGCGCAGTAGACTTTACGCGCGTGTAAAGATGAAAGATCACAAAATGCCACGCTGGCTCAGAAGGTCATTAAAACAGCGCGAAATGAAGAACGCCACAAAAAGGTTTCAGAGAAAAATCAACGACACTCCAACATTTTGTGTCTTGGTCCTATCAGGTAATCATGGAGGTTGCTTACTACTATATCTAGCTGCAACAATCACTTACACCACAGGAGAAGAATCATGCTCACTACAATCACATTTATAACAATGCAATCTACAAGAGATATACAAGGGGAGTAGAGACTTGACCTGAAGTTTTCTACGCATTAATAATAAGAACAACACAAAGTTAATGAAAACAATTTAATTATATAAATAATATCCATTTGGTGGCGTCACAACCCAAATCTCTCCGATTTCAACCACATTCTCATTCGACTTGAATTTGTAGACCCCCCCCCCCCCCCCCCCATATACTCTTTAAGGGACCTAACAATATAACACCATTGAACCGTAAATATTCCAGAATTAGAACGCTTTGGCCAACCTACGTCTGGCCCTACCAGCGTTAACAATACAAATGCTTGCTGCGTCGCCACTTGTGCGCGGTCGGCATGTGCGCGCGCCAGTGCTTACGGTCTGGACGGCCGGCGGCCGGCGACCGCCTACCTGCGGTAACAGCTCTTATAATATAAGATACGGTTGTTATAGCGGATTTTGCAACATGAAGAGCATTTGACACATCTATGGGCTGATTTACGTGGTGTTTTCTGCGCCAATTAAAATCATATATATTCATATGATTTTAACCTCGTGTATTACTCTCATTTTCGGGCCGTCTTTCGGCACAAGTAACTTAGAACTATGAAATACCACTGGCGTAGATGCTATATGCTGTAAAGCTTTTTTACTTATTGTTTGCGCTGTAGGATTTAGCTTAGTCTTTTCCTTCTGCTGTTCACAGTTTTTGGCTGCAATTAGTCAACGAAAAACACGATCCAACACGATTTGGTTACGACAAAAGGTTATGCGAAGGAATACTGGATTACATTGAAAACCCTTGTAATCTTGTAATCGGTTAAACACACGACTTAAAGTGTGCAACAAACCTCGGAACGTATAGGCCTATACATTCGGCTTTCCATGTTCTAACGTAAAAAGGCCTCTATGCGGGTCGAGGCTCCCGTAATCCGTTTCCGCTGGTTTTTTATTACTCATGACGGTTGGATTACCGCTGCTGAGGCAAAGTATTGCCAGGTAAATTGTAACGCTTATACTCCTTGCTCAATTTACCTATATTCCATTTCATAAATAGAGCTGTGTACATATATCAACAGTTTTACTTTCACAACAATTAGAACTGAGCAAACAATAAAATAAAACCTCAAAATTTGCACTAAGTACGTTTATAACAGTATCAAAACTTAGAATTAAAAATACGTTACTAAAAATATATTAAAATATACAGATTCGTGGGCTTATCAATTTCATAATTTGTATTCGGGTTAATAATCAGTGTAACATTTTGCAGTTTTGCGTTTGCTCTTTTTCGAACATTACGCTTGTACAAGATTTATGTGCTTTAGGAGCTCATTGCAGAGTTATATATAGTATAGATAAACAATGTGATTCATCTTCGGACATAGGCCTCTCCCAATTCATGCCAACATTTTTGAGTTTTGAGTTTGAGCAGTTCTAATCCATCCGAAGCCAGCAACCTTTTTCAAATCGTCATTTCATCTCATTTGAGGTCTTCCACGAGTTCTTTTGCCCAGGTATGGGCTCCATTGTATTAGACGATAGAACGGTATTATGACAATATTGGGTGATTATAAGCCCAGCCCGCCCGGAATGGTTGTAATAAAAAAGGTTTGCTGGCAGCTAGTCGCGAGGGCGTAGATTATTTTGAAACTGTGCTTTACACCGGGCAGGGCCCTAAGTTATTAAGGGGGGAAAGAAGTGAAATGCCTAAGCGCCACCACTTTTGGAATAATAATAATACTGAGCGATTTCTTAAAAGTGGAAAGAGAAAATTACCCGTAGGTGTGTTGTTGATACTGTTGCAGCGACGTCCTTCCTTGCGCTATTCCGGATGGAACTTACCTTAAGTGATTTCCTATAGCTAGAATCTTTTAGACTTAAATACAGGAAAGAACGCATGCAACAACCGTCAAATCCAAGAAAATATAGAATGATTAAAATTCAATATATTAACGTCAAACACAATCTGATTTGATCACTTGAATTCTAAGTCCTACATGACGTCATGATGTTTTACAAACTGTTAAATAATATTCTCGTTCGGTAATCTTAATTCAACGATTTACAGGATTGTGAATTCGTGAAAAGATAATGACGATAATATTCTCATTCGGTATTCTAAATTTAACTATATACAGGGTTATAAATTTGTGAAATAATGATGACGACAATATTCTTATGCGGTATTCCTAACTTAACTATATACAGGATTATAAATTTGTAAGATGATACTGACTACTTGTAGTTATCTGAACGCTATATAAAATCTTTTAAACGTGCGTCACTTAATTCGCTTTCGATATACTATTTCACTTAGCGAAAATAATGGGCGTCTACATTAATATAATTTTTACACATTACCTTTTAAGATTCTTGCTGCGGCTTGAGTTGCTTGAGGTCCCTCAGGAAATGCGCTTGGACGAGTCGCTGCAGTGATACAGAAGAATCCGGGGAAAAATCGATAACAATGAATGCAAGCGATGCATGTTGCAGTGCGAGTCTGGTTCCTTGTGCAGGAAAATTCCGGAGTGCGTCGATATGCCGAAACGAAAATCCAGGTTAAATGACTCAGATCGATCCGGTTCTGTAAATTAAATCCCGCAGAGCGGATTGAGAAAATATGTCAGGAATTAGAACGGTCGTGGTCAAAACACGCAAAGAACTCGGCAACAAGCTAACGCAGCTTACTGCGAATCGGCAACTGAAGGAACTATCACTACAGGAAAGTGAGTAAAACCTTTTTAAAAGATCTGACAGCTATGTGGCTGGGAAACAATCAGATGTTTGCTACTATTAACTTAAAAATAGAGCATGCTTATTATTCTGCAATGTCATTCGCTGAGGCGCTACTCGAGAAATAGGCTGACTGATTTTGTGCGAGAATAAATTTACTGAGAAACACGTGTTAGATTTATGCTCATATATCGATCTTAAAATAACTTTTACGACGTTTTTAGTGGCCTAACGAGCGTTTTTATTAATTGATTTCCAATAATATTTTCTTTTTATATGTTCAATTGTTTCATTGATACCACGGTGATTGGTTTTGCCTAGATGGTAATTTTGGATGTGATATTGACGATCTTGTGGATTTAGAACGTAAGTCACTTGTGACATCCATGGATGAAATTTGGGTGTGTTATCGTTAATTATGTCTTGCAGAAAATTAGAAAGATCTAAAGAAAGTTCGTCGTTAGGAAAATAACAATGGTAATGTGTTCTAGGTTCACAATGTTCAATTAATAGCCTGTTGAATACGTCAATTTTATTTTTATTATTTAGGGATACAGAATAATGTGTAATTACGCCGTATTTAGTGATTCCGATATCTCGTGGTAGTTCAGAAATTACAAATGCAATTTGATTTTTAAATTGTTGTAGAGGTTTTTCGGCAATATCGATTACGGGGGTAGACGATTGTCGCAAATGTACTGTTTCGACATAGGATTTATTATCGTCGTTATTTGGTGGTCTTATTTGAATGTCGAATATAATTTTTACTTTAGGCGTTTCCGGTTTTGGTGGTCCGATGGTCGGTACTGAAAAAAAGTCTTGTGTGTAGGGGGTGCTTGCCCTACTTGTCATTAAGCTTTCGTTACCTTGTATTGGTATTGGTGTATGAAGTCTATCGGGTGTTTCTAAAGTCATGGGGTAAATTTGAACGCGTGATAGAGCGTCGGCAACTTTATTTAATTTGCCTGGTAGATAGTTTACGGTGAAGTCGTATTCTTCTAATTTAAGTGCCCAACGAGTTAATTTGGAATTTGGTTCTTTTAAGTTTTTGAGCCAAACAATCGGTCTATTATCGGTGTACAATTTAAATTTTACTCCATACAGATATGGACGAAATTGTTTGGTTGCCCAAACTATGGCTAGAAGTTCTCGTTCAATTGTAGTATAATTTTGTTCTGCATTATTAAGGGTTCTGGAGTCATAACAGGTGGGTTTACCATCTTGGGATAATACTGCGCCTATCGTAAATTTAGATGCATCGGTAGTCAATTCGAAAGATTTTTCAAAACCAGGATATTGAAGTACTGTTTCATTCATTAGAATTTGTTTACAATACTCAAAGTTTTTCAAAACTTCGGGCGTGTGTACAATTTTATTTTCTTTCTTTAAACATACAGTTAAAAATTTAGTTATTTTGGCAAAGTCTTTGACAAATTTTCTGTAATAACAAATAATCCTAAGAATGATTTTATCGCTGTTCTTGTTTTGGGTGCTCGGAAGTTTTTAATTGCTGAAATCTTAGACTGATCTGGTTTTATTCCTTCTGAAGTAACTATGTGACCTAAATATTATACAGATTTATGTAAAAATTCTTATTTATCTAGCTGAATCTTTGCATTAGCATCTCTACATTTTTGAAATACATTTTTTAAACGTTGCATGTGTTCTTGAAGAGAATTTCCGAAAATTATAATGTCGTCTAGGTAAACTAGGCATTGTGTTGGAGTGAGTCCAATTGAGGCTGTATTTATCATCCTTTGGAAGGATGCAGGACTGTTACGTAAACCCATAGCCATTCGTTTAAACTGAAAATGGCCTTCTTCGGTTGAAAAAGCGGTTTTTTCGCGATCTTTCTTTTCGATTTCTATCTGGTGGAACCCAGAGGCAAGACCCAAAGTTGTGAAGTATTTGGCTCTGCCAAGATTGTCTAATACGGTTTCTATACGGGGCAATGCATATTTGTCTTCAATAGTTTGTTCATTTAATTTTCGATAATCAACTACAATGCGCCATTTTTGTTTTCCGGAGGCGTCTAACTTTTTTGGGACGACCCAAATAGGAAAATTATACGGTGATTCCGATGGCTCTATAATATCTTCGTTTAACATTTTTTTTATTTGCTTTTTGACTTCTTCGCGATGAATATGGGGATAACGGTATGTTTTCGTAAATATAGGTGGATTGGTTTTAGTCCTAATGTGGTGTTTTGTCAAATTCGTAACCGATAAAGGTATTTCGGGAGAGTAAAATACACCTCTGTATTGAAAACATAAATTAGTCAAAAGAGTTTTTTCGTCTTCGTTTAAATGGTCTAGTCTTAAATTGTTTTTTAAATTGTTATTTAAAATATGTTTGGAGTTTTTATATTAAAGTTGTTAAGTCTGATAGGTTGATTTTTGCTATCGGGTTCATAGTCTTCTAAAAATAAAGGATTATAAACATTTATTTCTTGTGTTTCGTTTGAAGTATTAATTACGCTTGTTTTAAACCAATTATTGTGAAATTTCACTAATGCTGAAGGCATAATTAATTTGTCATTAAATTTTAGTTTTGGAGCTATTTTAATTCCATTCTTTCCTACTGCTGGTAAATTTACAAAAAATTCTATACGCGGGGGTGCTACAAGTTTCTTGACGAAATCTGAGTTTTTAAATTTGTAAAAATTACATTCATTACGTTTCTGAATCTGCTGTTTAGTTTTTGATGGGTTATAATAGAATGGTATTACCGTTTTTTTCCGTTTGAATGTGCATCCATTTATAATCTATTCGTGCGGATAATTTTGAAAGTAAGTCGGATCCAATAAGTCCTACATAATTTTGGTGAAAAATGAATAAATAACACGTATGTGTTCCGTTTTCATATAAAAGAATGGGAATGGGTAAATCTGCTGCAAGATTATGTTGTGAAGTTCCATGAGATGTAATTATCTGGAATTCTGTTTCATAAATACAATTCTGGGGAAATTATTGTTTGTGAGCTACTGGTATCAATCAATAGTTTATCGCCGGTGGCAGGAATTATAATATAAGGAAGGTTTGATTTTGGATTTATATTAAAAGTTAAAATGTTCTTTTCCGAGGCTCTTAATAAAAATTTTCGGTATCGTCTGGATCTGGATATTCGAAATAATCTGGAGTATGGTCTTAATCTTGTGGTTCGTAATTTTCAGTTGTATCTTGAAAATTGTTAGTATCAAAATGTTCCTGAGGGTTTTCGTTAGAATATTTTGGAGTTGAAAATTGATTTTCGGTTGAGTTTTCATACTCATCTGGGGGATTTCCTTGATGGTAATTTAAATGATTAGGTTTTCTAGTGACGTTCTGAGAATTTGCTCGGTATTTATTATGAGCATTCAATTGTTGGGTGGCTGGTCCTTTTATGGTACTGAAATCCATTGGTTCGGGTTTATTTGTCGGTATAAAATTTGATTTAGGTGCGAATGCATTGTAACTGGAATTTTGGGTTATTCTAGAATTATTGGGATTATTAAAATTTCGATATTGTTGGAATGGTCTTTGCATAAAATTTGGGTTATTAAATTTAGGGTGATATAAATTTCGAGTTTGAATATTGGAGGTTAAATATGGTTTATTTAATTTCTGACTTGTATTTGAAAATTGATTATTATTCTGATTATGATTTTGATTTTGAGAATATCTGATATCAATTTCTTCTTTTACTATGCTTAAGGATTGTTCTAGTAAAGTTGGGTTTCTACTTCTTACAAAGCTTGCTAAATTTTCATTTAGTCCACTTGTAAAGGTGCGAAGTGCTAAGTCTTTGTTAGCCTTTAATTTATAAGTGACAATGTCTTGTGATTCTCGACTAAGAGAAACTTTTGAATTATAAATAGCCAAATGGGTTCCAACTTTATTGAAAAATTCTATGGGGGAGTCTTTATTTTGTTTTAGTTTAGTTAAATCAATCGAAAGGTTCAATTCTGACCTTTGGTCGCCAAAATTTTCAATTAAGAAATTTTTTAAGTCTTTCCAGTTATCACACTGGTAACCTGTAATTACTTCTAATGCTTGACCTTTTAATTTATTCCTTATCGAGTTTAAAATTACTTGGTTGACATAATCATTTGAATTTTCCGTGCAAAATTTAGTTGCAATGATCTCTGCGGAGCTGATAAATTCCGATAGAGTGGCTTGATTACCATCATATGACGGTATTTAATTCAATAATCCTACACTAAAATGAGGGGGAAACAGTGATGCATTTTGGTCAACCATATTTGGGTTGCTAATGTTGTTACAATTATTTAAAAATAAAATTCTAGGGATTCTACCTAAAAGTGAGCGTGATCGATCTCGTGACATAAAATTTTACAATTGTTTAAAAATAGAATTCTGGGTGTTTTATCTAATGCTTCAAGGTCACCATTAACATAAAAATTTTGTAGACAAAAATTGATTTTGCTATTTGTTTCATTTGATTTTACCTTTTGTTTATGTTAGTAAACAATTTACTGACTAGGGGAGGCCTAACAGGGGTCCCTACTCACAAGAACGCAAGCACAAATGCAAATTAAGCACACCTAGTACGTGCAGCAGTTGGTCTGGCTTACTACGTTCTGTCTGATCTTATAAATAAAAATATAATACTTTGTTAGTATTATTTACACTTTGTAATTAATTATTTTCTTTATAAACAATTAGGCATATGCACTTACTGCATTTTACGTTGACGTTTTTCTTCCGTCAAATGGACTCTGTTGGTCCTGTTAACGTCGGCTGGCCTGCAAACTGCTAGGTCCTGATGTCCGACTTCGGATGGCCTGCTAACTGCTAGCTCCTGTTGTCCGAAAATTGTCCTGAGGTCGTCGTTGTTGAAATTGCCAATCGAGGACTGGTTCCAATAACCACGGTGATCCCAATGATCAAGAGGTCTCAATGACCAGTTGGTTACAATAACCACGAAGTGGGCAGGAGCTGGGTCGGCGGGCTGATTCTCACGATCGGGCGATGCTTGTCCCTGCTGGAGATGTCCAAAGATCCGCTGGGTGGTAGGTTTCGATTTGCGGCAAAGAGCTGAACCTCACGCAAAGTTGCTGGTCTACTCGATGTTTGTAGTTTTTCAGGTTTTCCTCCACAAATCCTACCGACTGCGCCAGTTTTATTAAAAGGCCGCCGAAACGACTTTTTAAAAAACGTTTATTTTATTTTACATGAAATATAATATTGTAAGCACACAGCTTAGCTGCCAGACAATATCTTACATCTAGCTATGAACTAACTGGAACTTAATTGAAGGATGCAAACTACTTGTATATATACTATGTCTAATCAGCTAAGATAAGAGTTATCTCTAAAAGGGAGCGTGAGACAGGAAGCCACGTGCGTTCAAGGTTTGCAGACTTGCAGTTCACACAAAGGAGCTATTATCGTTCAAGGTTGCAAGCTTGCAGTTTACACAAGGGGCCATTGTCTAGCTACAATGTAACTTGCGCGACTTACATAAGAGGCTGACTGCGATTCAGCTAATGCCTTTGGTGAGTTAAACAAGGTTGAACTTAATAAGGGCGCCAGAAGCAAAGTTGATCGCACTAATAGCACACTAATTTGTTACAGAATAGTGGTACACATAAAACCAAGACGACAACTTACCTCTCAAATGCTTTCACAACTGCGATATTAAACAATCATGGCCGACTAAACATGATTTTTTTACATATCGGTTATTTATGGAAATAAAGATGGGGAACCTTATATCAATGAAAAGAACAAAATAATATCTTCTTAATGGTGTCATATGCTTCTTTTATGTGTGTTTAAGATATCAAAGTTAGTATCAAATCTAGAAAATTGTGAACAAATGAAAATATAAAATTTGATTTGAACCCTTCTTTTAAATGTGTTTTAAGTCAGTTTTGTTCTAAGTAGCATAGTAGTTAACTCAGGTATAACAAAAAAACTAAAAACTATTTTTTATCGGTTTTTGGGCATAACTCAAAAACTAAGACGGCTAGGTCCAATACAATTTTTGAATATTATTCAGCAGTAAAATATGCAGTGTTACTCCAATTTATTCGACTTTGTGTCTGCTACTGTTTTCGAAATCCCCATGGTGAGCATCGAAATTGTGTAACCCAGTATATGTAAATATAAAAATAAACAAGCCAGGCAAAGAAGTCCAGATGCCCGTTTCAAGTTTTATAAATGCTTCAAGGTGTTTCAGCTACAGTTTTTTGTAAATGAATACAAATAAATTAAGTTAAATATGTGTACATAGTAATTTAGGTATAGTATTACTTATTTCCTTAGAGAAGTAAATTTCCTTACATCCATAATGTCGTTACAACCACAATCTTGTCGGGCTTGGTGGCTCAGTATAAACCGCCACCAGAGGCGAAATCGGACTTATTAAATCAATCGTTATTTTAGTTTTCTAGTTTTCCAATGGCATAAGAATATACTGAAGCTGTTTTCAGAATGTTCGCCTAACACGCATCTTATAGACAGTGTGTCCCAGGATTGATGTTGCAAGAGATGCGATGGACTAAAAAATTTAAAATTTTATTTTAATATTGTGGGATTAAGCCCTGCTTCGTTGGAAGAGAATTTTAAGAATAGTTTCAGTTTTTGAAAAACAAGTCGGCCTTCACAATGAAGCGAAAGCTATTTTCTTTTCGGGTAAACTTCTTTATGATACGGCAAAATTTTATCAATAAAAGTTATTCAGATGAAAGATTATGGCCGTATACAAAATTTCAGGAAGAACTACCTAATTAGATTAAACCGTCATTTTTAAGGAATACAATATATTTTGCTTAAAAATGACGGTTTAATCTCAGTAGCTAGATCGTCCTGAAATTTTGTATAGGGCCATAATCTCTCATTCTGAATAACTTTTCTTGGTAAAATTTTGCCGTACCATGAACAAAAAGGGTAGTTTACCTGAAAGAAAATAGCTTTCGCTTCACTGTCAAGGCCGACTTGTTTTTCAAAAACTGAAAATTTTCTTAAAATTCTCTTCAAACCAAGCAGGGATTAATCCCACAATCTTAAAAGAAAGTTCAATAATTTTTAGTCTATGGGATCTCTTGTAACATCAATCCTGGGACACTCTGTAGATATATGAATGTATGATTAATTCGACCTTTCAATTCGCTTCCTTATTTACTTTCTCCATAAATCTATAATTTATATACCCGTAAAACTGCCCGTTTGGGTTACCGCATTTTATACTACGGACCGCCCTTGAAAGGTGTCATTTGCCCTATACCGCTCATGATTACCACACATCAGACTTGAAAAAGCGGTTTACCTTAAAAGAAATCAACATGCACGATGCGTCAGTGTTTATAGCGCCTCGATTCCATCGGCGCAATGAATACATACCAGATGGGTATTAAATTAGTTTGTTTCTCTTTATTCCTCGTCAAGCAAATTTTGGGGGGTAAGCAATTAAGTAAATTTCATTATTTTTAGATTAACATTAGACGAATCATACAATTTTATTTCTGCTTATCTCTAAAGGCCGAATATTGCTCCCGCAGTAAATGCAGTTTGACCATCTTAATAATTCTTTTCAGAAACGTGCTCCTTGCCTGATAAGCAACAAGGCCATTGTGTGCCTTTGAACGAATGCCCAGAAATTTTTGAGATTTTTGCAAATCCACTAAAAGGAAGTGAAACACGCCTGCGCCAATTTTTGTGCAAAGACGACCAACAGTTGAAAGTGTGCTGTGGCACGGCGGCTAATTCTACATTACTGGAGGATTATTCAACTTCGGATCCCCCTGAGATTTCCAAATTAATTCGTGATGCTTTCCCTGAATGTGCCTTAAAGTCGCTCTCAGATGTGGATTTGCCCGTACTTTTAGCAGAAAATCTCGATTCTAAAGTGGAGCCTAAAAAATGCCTAGGTATACTGGCCAATTCCAGATATGTTATTACACCGGCTGAGTGTGTTGTGTCTAACGCCCAAGGGCAACAATTTACAATGTTAAGTATTGGGAATTTCCTTTAATGTTAACGTATTGATAATCAAATGTTTTCAGTGTAGGAGTTAAGTTTCGTGGTAAAAATAACAACTCTGTAACTTTCGGCGTTGAAGAGACAATTCCTCATCCTTTCTTCGATGCGGTTACTGGTGTTAACGATATAGCACTTTTACGATTAAACCAAACTGTTTCAAACGGTAAGAAATAGATATAGTAGTTTTCTTTTTAAAATCTAAAACTCATTGTAACACCTACACTTAACAGTGTAATACAATGTCTTAATTTTTGGCAATACTCAAAAACGTTATCAAATGCAACATTAGTTATTATAAGAGAGCAAACTTTAAACTAGTACAAATAAAAAACACAGTAAGTATTATTTCACTCTTTAAAAATGCCTATGCAATCTGTAAACATGTAAAGTTTTGAATGTCCGCTCCATCAGAAATAAGAAAACCTTTAGTTTTTTGTTTGTTTTGTGTATCACAGTCAAAAGACTCCAGTCCATAATCAAGCCCTCGCCAGCATTCATGAATTTAGCTGCTACAGGTTAATCGAATTTATTAATTAGATAACTCCTAACTTCTGACGAACGGCCATTTATTGTTTTTTCAGCATTTTGGTTTTGTGCTGGTGTTTTATTACGTGGATCAGCCACCTAGGGCTGGGCTAAAATATCGATATATCGTTTATTGGTATACCCTTACTTAAATGTCAATGTATCGATTTATCGATATTAGATTTAGTATTTCCAGGTTTTGCACATATCGATATATATCGATAAATATGGATAGCTACTTATTGGTGTTTATTGATATGTATCGACAGTTATCGATATCGATAGTTATCCACAAATAATTATCGATAGTTATCGATATTAATCGATATTTGATGTTGAGTTACATTTGTTTTAGTAGCCACTCATAAATTCCTTAAGATTTGCTATGCGGCAGTTTGAACTCATCCCTCTTTTTGCTGCATGTATGTTATTGAAGCATTTGTTTGTTTAATTTGTATCATGTTTATGGTTTGTGTTCGGGTTATTAGAGAAGTAGCCGGCAGGGGCAGTTTTGCTGAGTAGACTTTTGTGAGCATTAAATAACAAATGTTCCCATGTTATGCCGACTTTTTGGCGGTCACTGTATATCTACTAACAAAATATACACACATACATACATAATCCGTCCTCTTGTACCCTAGGGTGTCGAGGTGTCTTCTCCTTCTGTTGTTTGGTTTACCTTCCTCCCGTTTACAAATTGTTTCCATTTCTTCCGATTTTTTGCCTTTTCTTTGGCTGCGTTCCAATTTTCTCCTGCCCCTTTCAGGATCGCTTCAACCGAGCTGTTCCAAGTTCTTTTCGGCCTTCCCCTTCGATTCTTTCCTATTGGTCTTCTTTGCTTGTCTCTCTTCTCCCATTCTTACTAGGTGTCCCAGCCACATCAGTTTCTTGTCTTTGAGAGATTCTTCTACTGATTTCACCCCTAGTTCTTTCCTTATATCCACATTCCTTCTCCTTTCTATCCTTCTTACCCCTAGCACCCTTCTAAGAAATTTCATTTCGGCTGCTTGCAATCTTCCTTGTTGTCTATCAGTTTTCTCCTCCATAAAGTAGTAGGCAGGTACATGGATTTATATATTGATATCTTTGTGTTTTTAGTTATCTCCTTATGGTTTAGGAATTTATTCTGTAGTGCGTAATACATTCTATTAGCCGACTGGATTCTTTTATTTAATTCGTCTTCTATGTTCCCTTCGCTGTTAACTATGCTTTCCAAGTATTTATACGTTTCCACATGCTCTATGCTTTCGCCTTCGATTGTAACTCTAACCTCTGTTTTGTTTTTACTGATTACCATAGTATTTGTTTTTTCTACGTTTAATTGAAGCTTTTGTGTCATCAGTACTTCCGTCCATATTTTTAAGTTCTTCTCCAGATTTTTCCCCGAGTTGGCCAACAGCACAATATCATCTGCAAAGGCACAAGTCTCCAGGTATACAGGTTGGAGATCCTTGTATCCCACTACAAATTTCTCCATCCTCGTTTGGCACTCTTTAATTACATCATCCATCGCACATATGAATAATAATGGGCTAAGGACGCTCCCTTGTCTAACTCCCTCTGTTGTGGAGAACTTCCTCGATAGCCTGTTGCATGTTCTTACTTGGTTGACAGTCTCTTCGTAAATACTTTTAATTGCTCCTATTAGGTGTTCGTTTACTCTTTTGTTTCTTAAGCTCTCCCATATTTTGATCCTGCTGACTGTGTCAAAGGCTTTCTTCATATCGATGAAGCAGGCATATAGTTCCTTGTCTTTCGCTAGTTTGTTCTCGATTGCTTGTTGTACTGTGAAAGTATCGTCTTGTACACTGTGTCCTGGTCTGAAACCACTCTGAACATCCTCTAGCTGGTCTTCGACTACTCTCCTCAGTTTATTTTCCAGAATTCTTTCATATGCCTTTAACGCCATGCATAATACAGTGATTCTTCTATAGTTTGAGCATTCGTTAGTATCTCCTTTCTTATAAATGGGTAAGATGCCCCGATCTTCCATTCATCTGGAATCACTTTCTGTCTCCAACATAAATTTAAGATGGTAAGAAATTCTTCTTTGGCCTTTTCTCCCATGTATTTTAATAATTCGGCTCCTACCTCATCTACTCCTGGTGCTTTTGCGGTCTTCATTCTCTCTAGTGCCTCGTTTAGTTCCGTTCTATTGATACCGTCTTCTGTGGGCATACTTTCTCTTTCCCTCTCCTTGGCGTTCTCTTCCTCTGTTACCTCACTGTTTTCCTCTGGATTTAGAAGTTCTTCGAAGTATTCTTTCCACCTGTTAATGATCATATCTTCTTCTATCAGCAACACAGCGCCACAAGAGCGCCGCGAAGTTAAATGTTAAAATAAAAAAAAAGGTTTAGCATTTACAAAACTGGATAGTTCTCGATTAATTTTAGAAAAACTAAAAACATCTCGTTTTTTACACCGTTTTTTGCTTAAAGAACGTGTTTCCGGCCAAAATTCTTGTTGGCAAATCTGATATATGTGTACAGCTACCCAAAAAACATATAGGAACCAAATATCAAAACTCCACCAAAACTTTCATTTATTTTCTTTCATTTGACTGGACTATATAGGGATTTTTTATGATGCTATAACTCGAAAACAAATGAAAATCGGATAACAACATTTGAGTGTTTTTACATTATTTTCACACTCCTGGAGTTTGGTCCGTTCCCCCCCGACCTACCCTGTATAATGTGCTACATACTATACTTTTTCTACGACAACAAATTTAGACAATATAACAACACATTATTTCATAAAATTTTTGACATTTATTATATTAGGTTAAATTATGCTTGACAAACGTCAAAGTTGACTGATGAAAACTAACTTGATTTTAGTTTTGGCTGTGGCTAGTAAAGCAAATATTGTTTGAACCTAACTTCACCCCGTGACTAAAACATCGTTGCTAACTTCAGCCCGTGACTAAGAGGCTCTTTAGTCACAAGTTATGAATTTGTGATTAAAAGATCACCTAGCGACGTGTATGTTCGTATGTTACATGCCATTTTAGTTAAAGGAGTAGAAATTAGTAATTTTTGTATTAAGTGCGCGAAATGAGTGTTTTTTTATGGCGCGTGAGAGTGTCAATTTTCGCCGAGACCGTCAGGTCGAGGCCGAAAAGTCATTCAAACGCGCCATAAAAACACGAATTTTGTCACGAAATACAAACAACGTTTTTTCTACAGCCGTCAAAAAAAAGAATAAAAGATTCTCTGCAACAAAATCATAAGTATATAGCAAATAAGTAGAGTAATATTATTCTGTACGTAACGTTTTATATGTGTTGTAACTAAGGAAATGGTGTTCCAAAATCGTTTTTTCACTGCTAGCCGTGAAGAAATATTATTTTTTTCACGTGTTAAAAAAAGTTAAACTTCGCGTATCTATAGCGATGCATAAATGTCACGTTTTTTTGACTGCTGTAAAAATATTTAATCCGAAAAATTATATCAATATATTCAAAGGTTGGAAATTATCATTTCTGGAGACAGGAAATGCCAATATGTTAAGTACTTTGTGATTGGACAAATTACTTTTTTAATGAACTTTATAACTGTATAAAGAGATTATGAAGTAGATTTTATCTCTAAAAGAAAAAGGTACGGTTGCTACTTGGTCAGAGGTTCTTGAAAACAGAAACGATTGCAAAACTCGTTCAATGATAGTTTTTTTACCACACAGTCATGATACATTTGTTTAATTTCATACAGTATAAATAATTTTTTTCAGAAGATGTGGCAGCTCTTTGTAAGATAATACTCTGGAATAATGAGTCACCAACTGGAAAAACAATTTTTAGATATTCGGATCTAGATCTATCTGCAATTGAGCAAGGGCTCAATAAAACAACGGTTTCTACCACATCACTTTCTAAGGAAGAGTGCGAAGAAACATTTCTACAAAATGGTACTCACGTAGTAGTAACCAAGTACGACTTATGTACCAACAAACTTCAAAATGCTACAAAATCTACTTGCAAGAAGTTTACTGGAGTTCCAATATTCGTCCAGTTCTATAGTATAATTGGATTTATTGGGTTTTCTTCTTCAAGAACTGTTTGCGATGATGATCTTCCAGATATTTATACAAACGTCGATGCCTACACGGGTTGGCTAAATGAACAAATGAGACCATGGCCAACAAAGAGTGGTATGTTACAATACAGCTAGAATAGCTTTAAGAATAAATAATACATATATGTATACTTTAGTCGTCCTATTTTTATTAGTGAAAATTGTAGGTCTGTTTTCACAAAACAATAGAACGTGAGAAACTATACCGAGTGACGGGTTTCAATATTGAACATAGCAAGTTTTTAATTTGTGGTAAACAAATGTTATGTCTAACGCAGTGGGTGTCTAAGGACTTTCAGCCTTCCCTATAATTTAAAGTTCTGATCTAGAAAATATAATTTTTTTTAACTAAATCAAATTTTTGTAGTAGTGTTGTGATATACCATGCTTTTGCTATTTCAGTTTTAAAACCGGACATCTGATATGTGTAAGACCATATTTTGCTTCACATTCTATGAGCTAATAGTAATATTTAGAGAGAATCTTGTAATAAATAGAAGTAGCTTTGTCTCTTAACGAATATCACATCTGTAGCAAGGGTAAAAATGAATAATTTCATCTAGACAGTTTTGCACTTCATTCAGCAGTCACTATAAAGTAATAGCTGTAAATTCTTCTAAACTACACATTTCTAATTAAATAGTATCGCAACTGAACGAAACATTTTATATTTTACAATATGTCGAGTAAACTATGTTTTTTCATTAACATTATATTAATGTTGTTAGTAAATTTTATCAATTGTAGAACCATGTACGACACCATATGGACAAGTAGGCGAATGCTGGCACGTGCTTAATTGTCCATCACTCTTGGATGCCTTTTCAAATGTAACTATTTCAACGGAAGCTCATTTGCGTGAATTTATTTGCCAAAGAGGAGAAGAAGGCGAGTTTTCCGTGTGTTGTGTCACGTCACCAAATTCCACAGTTATTGACAAAAAATACGAAGCAGAACCAGCCGACGTGCCTGCTAAATTTCTTGAAGCTAATCTTTGTGGATTACAACATAGAGACGATTATTTTTCTTCGTCAACAGCAGTAGCTTTAGACGAGTTTCCATGGATAGCAATAATAGAAGATTCGTCATTTATTCAATGTACGGGAACGTTGATCAATTCAAGGTACGTTCTCACAACAGGACACTGCGTGGCAGTTGATATGGATACTACAATGTAAGTCTACTAAAATGTAGTTATAAGCAATTTTAATAATTTTTTTTTATTATTTCAGAGTTCGACTTGGAGATTATTATCGCTTTAACGCCACATCTTGTGTTAAAGATCCAGATATTGACGAAACTGACTGCAGTGAAACTGCAAAATATGGCATAGAGGATATAATACAGCACCCATTTTACATACCATTATTTGGTGTGAACGATATAGGTTTACTGCGACTCAATAAAACAGTCTCCTATACGGGTATATTTGATTTCTATAACAACTTTATTATCATTAGGTTTATCGGAGTTACAACTGACATATTACTTTTCCTAACCGTGATAAATGTTACTTCAACGTTCGTTAAATCTATTTACCTACAAAATTTTGCAAAATTCCTTATTACTTACTTTTACGATAAGGGAAGTATTGGATTCACCCCACTCTTATTTTAATTTTTTTATTATTTTAGATTTTTTCTTAACTTACTGCATATACTATTTCATTCTTATCATAAAAATCTGGTGTGATACACTCACACAACTTCCTTTTACAGTGAACTTCTAATTAGCCAAAAATTGGATTTTAAACTTTTTAGCATTTCTCAAAAATTTTCAAAAATTACAAATTCTACAAAAACGGTACAAAATAGAGCGTTAGTTCAACAGATAAATTTTATCTAAAATGTTAGGCTGAATTAAAAAATGTAAGAATATATCGGGTGGTCTATTGAAAATAGGAGTTGATAAAAAAATTTAAAAACGAAAGAAACCCATTATAGAAATATTCCACTGGAAAATCACCTACCTATCTCACATCAATACACTTTAAAAACGTAATAAAAATTTAAAGTTTTTGAAAAAATCGAAACAAACTGAAAAATCACAAGAGTAAACACCATACTTCCGGTTATGCGATTATCTTCAAAAGCTTGCTGTATCATTTAGATAGTACACAAAACTTATATATGAAATTTCAACGCCATACCTCTTTTTGTTTTTGAGACACAGACAGACAGGCACACAGACCAATTAACAAAAATATGTTTTTTGGGTTTAGGGGACTGTAACGTGAAGATCTGGTGAAAACTCAATTTCGAATTTTTGGGGTGAATCCAATACTTCCGTTATTGTAAAAGGAAGTAAAATCGTCAATCCCAATACTTTCGGTCACTGCAACAGCATTGCTACTGCCCATTCCAGTAGTGTCATCTTTGTATAGCTGAATAATTGTCTAATGTTTCCCATAAAAAATATGTACAATAGTTGTGTGTATGCCCTTTTGGGTTTACTACTCTAGGAGGTGCACTCTTTAAACATTTATCTTGAGACAATGTCTGCAATTTGAATTAGGTAGAGGTGATTTTTTTCATTCAATTCTGTTTGTCATTATACACAGTTAATTGTGTTGGATATGTATCGTTAATACAGATATTGATTTTAATTTTAGTTAATTTTAAATTCAACACAGACCATTTGTCTTCGTGATTTGTTTAATTTCAAACGTCTTGACTCGATTTTCAGTAAGATGCTAATAACCGCCATGTTTTTCTATTGTCTGCTGTCCTGGGAGCTTTCGAACACGTTATTTTTGTAAGGTCAATTACTCGATTAAGGAATCTCTTCGGCTAGCGCCCTCTTCTTCTGCCAATCAATCTTACCACGGATTTTTGGACTTTCGATTCCATTATGTCGAATAACTTGAGAAAAAAATAGCAAGGCATCTCTTTGAATCGCTGACAATGACTAGGAATAGGAATCCAATACAAATTCTGTTACAATTGACTTATTCTATCTTGTATGTGCTATACACGGCATGCATCTGCTTGCTATTTCAAAGGACTCGAGTTGTTACCTACCTTCTCAACATATTTATATTTTAGGTTCCGGTTGCTATTGAAAAATTAGAACTGACGTGGTTTTTTAGTAACTTTGCTGATTTTGTCATCTTCCATACGTTAATCTGTTTATCTATTTCGAATTTTGTCATAACAACCGCTAGCTCTCTTTCTCCTATGCAATCTTCATTAGGCATTTACATTCCTAGCACCGAGATACACAACTTCATTCTTCACTTTCATGTCTCTGGTTGTTACAGTTTCACTTCATGGTCTACGGTGCGGAGGAGTTTCTAGTTTCTAGGGCGGTATCTACCCTTGTTCTGTGGTATTTTACTTTTGGCGTTTTTGGGTTTTTAATGCTCTTGCTTTGAGTATTGATGTTGGATGTTTTGACCCTGTTATTGTGGTTGGAGAATGGAGTAAATGATTGGGGAGAAGTTGTCTTTAGTTAGAGGTTCATGCTTGGCTAGTCACTGGCGCGCCCTTTTTCTCTTCAGCTGCGATGAGTAATGGTTCTCTCTGGTTTCTTTTCCTTTCACGTAAATTTGGGTTGGTTATTTTCAGCACTTCTGCCCTGGGAATGATCCAGAATTTGTCGCAGATTGCTTTTGCGTAATCTAGTGCTTTAACGTATTGGTTAATATAATTGAATATGAGTTTATGTCTATTCTAATTGCAGGAATTTCTGTTTCGCTTAATCCCTTCCACGCATGCTACTAAATGGTTACGTTTTTATTCTTACCACAAAATATCTGTATGCCATCTGAGTACTGAATATTTTAAATTATTTTTTCGACGACTGACATCGAAAGTAGATTTTTCTCACTGTCATTTGACAACAGAAAATTGACATTTGCCGCTGAGCGTGCGTTTTTATCTTTTTGCCGCTCGCCGAGCGTTTTGGGTTTCCGCGTGAACAAAATAGGTAGCCACGTCCGAATGTTTCCTTGACAACGCCCATCATTTGTGGAAATAATCGCGTCACATGTCATATAGACTGCGCGAGTAATGTTAACTTGATTGTCAATTAATTTTTGCGATAAAATGAAATTTGATATTTTCCTTTAATAATATGCTCAGTCGTCGAAAAAATAGTATGTATGTTTCGAGCTAAAAGTGCGCTTGCCGCTTTTGCATGATTGCTGGTTTCGACTTCGTCTCAACCAGCAATATTCATGCGCAAGCGGTAAGAATGCACTTTCAGCTCTTAACATACAATATACTATTTCCGTCGAACTACCTATAAAATGTGATTTTACGGACGCAGTTACGTACGAAAACTGTCACTCTTTTGGACACCATTAATTTTTCGTCCGCAAACGTTTTTCGTCCGCAAACGCTTTTTGTCCGCAAACGTTTTTCATCCTCAACAACTCTTATAATTCGGACTCCACTTTAATTTTTTTTTAAATTATGACGGTCGACGGAAAAATTTTATATACACCTCGGACGAAAACTGCTTTTTATGGCCTTGCCTGATTGCTTGCCTCGGTTATCGCCTCGGCCAGCAATTTCAGGCATCGTCCATAAAAAGCCAGTTTTTCGACCTAGATACATAAATAACTATTTCTCCGATCGGACGAAAAATTATACCGACTTATTTTCGGATTGCGTCGTTGCTAACCAACAAACAATAAAAGTACACAAAGGCATTCGTTGCTAAGACAACTAGAAATAACAGAACGGAAACAGGCCGTGTCTCTAAGGTAGTTTACCGAGGAGCAAAGCGCCGAAGTAAGCTATAGCGCGAAACTGTAATGAAAACTTCCATCTTGGTATGCATACTATTTTATTCATAACCATTTTATTATAAACAAGAACTGGAATTAACAATTTTCCAAAACTAACGTTAATCAAATAATAATACAAGGCAGTGAAAATTCATTGCCATGACGGCGATCGGAAAATGGGTACTTCTCTACCGTGGTCATAGCTACCTACTTCTAGAACGGTTGGAAGGTAAAAGTTGGTAATAGTTCATTTTAGAACTTTTTAAAGGTCAGTGCCGATTTTATTACACATATGGTTGCGAAAAATTTTATATATCGTTAGTAAGTTAAGGTCATGCTAGAAAAAGAAAAGGAATTTCCGACGTGTAATGTACAATACTCTTCATTATACCTATTTGAAAAATGACAATGGCACACATACATACATATGTTGTTGACAACTGGTAGAACAATCTACTTACTATTCCTGGCCTAGTCCGGAACGTATTTTTTTAATTCCAATCGGAGAAAAATTAGTATGCGTAACACCAAGAAAAAGTAAACTTTTATACATTATACAAGTTTTTGCTGGCCTACGCTTAAAAAACATGATGGGAACAAGACGGTTATTAATTTTTGCGTTTATTCCGGTTAGAGAGCAAATAATAGGTATGTTTTATTCGTATAAAAAATGTGTTATAGGACCCTTTAGATTGTCGGACTGCGCTATGCGTCGTCCGGCAACTTCTTTATTCGTCAAAAAACATATATGTTTGTACTAACCATACAAATTTATCTTATTTTTGAGGTCTACCTTTCCACCTGTAGTTTTTCTGGTTTGAACTGTCTCGAATCAGTGACGCTTTCAGACACTTTGGATAAGAGTCAGCTGGCACATTTGCTACACCCTTTGGCAATTACAAACTACTATGTGTTTCTAGAAATAGTTTATTGCTATTATTAACTATTATTTAGAAATTTCATTCTGAATCCCAGGTTTAGCTAAGCGAATACGACAAAGAAAATAAATCGTGGTTTTTCTTGTCTTAACGAAAAATCGATGCCAATAATGCTAAGCCTGTCAAAAAATTATTTAGGCTGACGTTCCGTGTGCCATTGTGAAATATTATAAATTATACATATGTTGATCAGCTTACTTCATACTCTCTTCTCTGCTCTATTTCCCTGCTATTAATATGCTGCAGCCATTAAATTTTGTTAATAGAGAACTAGCATCGCTTATAAGTTGCATTTGTTGCTACTTTTAATTTTCAGCATTTGAACTTCTGCTTAGCTGAGATACATTTTCACCTCATATTTTTATGAATTTTGGTTTGTGGTCGTTTATTTTCAACCATCACTTACTTTCCTTTAATTTTAGTATTATTCTCTTAGCTTCTTCTTGCAGCTTTATAGTACAAGTATCAGAGGAAGACTAATCGTTGTAGATATTCATCTATGTTTATGTCTATATATAATACAAAACAAGCTTTTTTTCATTCCCCTAAGTTCTCTACAAATACATTAATAGAAATGTAAGGATAATTATATTGCATATGTTTTTAGGAAAGCACTATTGCAAGCATAGGTGTTCATTTAACAAGTCTCCTACTTCAAGAAGTTTTTAATTCGCAACTTTTTAGATTACGTTCGTCCTATATGCTTGCCCATACCAGGAACCATAACTGCAAAGGTTGGCGACACCATGTACATGTCTAGCTGGGGTTCCCAAGACGACCGTTCAAAACAAGGAATTAAGAAAAAAGTGTTGACGCAGTTAATTGAAGAGGCAGAATGCCAACGCCAACTTCGGAGAGAAACTACGTTTCTCAATTATATTAAACATTTTAACAGAATCTGCACTCTAGATGATCAAAATAACACGGAATTTGCTACCACGAGCGATGAAGGTGGACCATTGATGTTTGCAAATAACTACCGATGGCATATCGAAGGTCTCGTGTTCCAACTTATTCAGGCTCGTAACTTACCTGTGGTTTATGTAAATGTACTAAGGTACATAAATTGGATTGTAGAAAGTATGGAACCCTGGTAATGTTTTGTGATACTTCTTATACTTTTAAAGTAAAATGTAGTAAATAAAATTTCAGAAAATGTTGTAAGTGCATACTAATTTGGGAATAAAGGTTGAATATTTGTCAACTTAACCATGCATTTATATTTCATTAATTGCCTACGCCCTAATGTTTGCTTCACGAGGAAAAATAGAAAACCTATAAACCGTTCAATAGTTATTTGCCAAGTAGGTAGACATGGAATTTGGTTTTTATGTTTAAGAAAATTAAAACTCCCTAGAATCTCTTTCTGACACTTTGTCAGAATCAGCTGTTATGTACAGGAGGCCCACGAAAGTGTCTAATTTGATATTTTGAGGTTAAACGTGCAATGTTGCCAGTGCTTTCATACTTTGTTTGCCACTAGGCATAATATGTATGGACATCAGCGTTATGGATACCTATCTGTCAAATTGTAATACTAGAGCAATATGCCAAAAGTAATTAAAGGTGACACAAAACTGAAAATTACAAAGGCCTACAGGCATTACAAAACCGACAGGCCAGACCTTACGGAAACTGAAATCCTTGCCCGGCTTACTGATATTTGGGATGCAAGTATTTATGCATACAACTTAACTGTTGCTTTAATTTTGGGCTTTGTACTGTTTTAGGTGTCCGAAAGAACTATAAGAACTATTATTGGGCGGGACAATTTTGAAATTAAACCTTTTGGCCCACGACCTAAAAATGATACATACTATAAAAATTTTGCATTTCGGGAAGATTTGCAACGACAGATTTGGAATTATCACTTGAAAAATGAGCACTTTACTTGGGCTAGACTATTAAAGGACGTGCGTGAAAATTTCGAATTCGATAAGGGGAAAACGACTTTATATAATATTCTAAAATCAATGGGTTATAAATACAAACATGTAAACGGACGTAAAATTCTATGTGAACAGAAACATGTTGTTGCATCCAAAATTACTTATTTGAGAAAATTCTTGCAATACCAAAATTCTAGTGAAAATATAACATTCGTGTACCTAGACGAAACCTGGATTTATCAAAATGGATCTAGCGTCCGACAATGGGTACACGATTCTGAAATTAAAAGCAATCCGTCTAAAATTAAATCGAAGGGAAAGCGTTTCACTGTTTTGCATGCGGGAACTAAATTTGGGTTTTTGGAAGGGTGTGATCTATTCTTATCTTCAACTAATAACGATAGGGATTATCACAAAACCATGAACGGGGAGATTTTTCTAAATTGGGTGGCTAATCAGTTACTTCCTGCTCTGAATAAAATTCCTGGTAAATGTATGGTAATCTTGGACAATGCACCGTACCATTCGGTGCAGTTGGAAAGGTTACCCTCACTTAATTGGAAGAAGGATCAGATGCAGGATTGGTTGATTAAACACAATGTCAAAATTGAGGGCAAAATTACAAAAAAAAACATCTTTGGAGTTTAATTCAACCTTTTAGGAAAGACAATAACAAACGTTACGTGACTGACGAATTTTTGAAAGAGAATGGTCATGAGGTTCTTAGATTACCTCCGTACCATTGCCAATACAATCCTATTGAAATGGCATGGGGGTTTTGTAAAACTTACTACAACAAGCATATAAATTCTCAGCTTTCATCCAAGGATAAGGTTAAGAATTTATGGCTTGAAGCTCTTTCAAAGTGTACCTCCGACATGTGGCAAAATTATTGTGATCATTGTGAAAAAACTATTTCGGAAGACTGGGCGAAACATATGGGAAATATTTCGTTTGAAAACATTCCACCTTTCATTATTTCATTGGAGGAATCTGAGTCAGAATCAAGTATTGATAATGATTCAGATACTAGCAATGAAACAATGGAAGTGGAATAGGGGGTTTTTGGCATTAAAATTCTTGTTTATGACATGGAAAATGAGTGGCTATCTTCTGATAATCCACACCACGCAACTCCCAACGCTGATCCGGCCCCAGTGTAAACCAAGCTCAAAACATTTCTCGTATGAAAATTTAAAGCCGCTCGAAGTTTAGCCTTTAGACCAGCACACCGACATCCATGCCAACAAGGAATCTCATTCGCAGTCTCATATTCTTTACATTTGCATTTATTTAAATGTGGAAGCATTAATTTGTAAAGTCGATGAAAATTGGATTTATTCTGTTGAAGGCTCCTTTAAGAAATTTAATGAGGAGTTTCCCGCGACAGCTATACAATATAAGGTATTTAGTGATGCTTTATCAAGAATGGTCCATAACTTCCGCGAAACTGGAAATGTACACCGGAAGCAAGGCAGTGGTCGACCAAACATAAGCACTGAAGAAGTAGTTAACAATGCGAGACAAATTGTGCAAGAACAACCACACGTATCTGTTCGCCATTTAGGACAGCAATTAAATGTTTCGTATACAACATCTCATAGGATATTAAGAAGCAATTTGCATTATTTTCCTTACCGGTTGCTGCCAAACGATCCTCCGGTTAGATTGGAATTCTGTAACTGGTTTATCAATAATTTAGGAAATAAGGAGAATGCGTTTGAGAAAACTGTCTTTACCGATGAGGCATACTTCTATTTATCAGGCTATACTAATTCACAAAATATGAGTATGTGAAGCTCTGAGAATCCCAATTTTTATGTTGTAAAACCGCTTCACCCCCCCCAAAAAACGGGGTTTGGGCTGCAATTAGTAAAAGAAGAGTTATAGGTCCTGTATTTTCTGAAGGTAAGTGCAGCAAAACGATTAAATATTATTTTAATAATTCAAATTTTATGTTTGCTATATGCACAACAATATCGTATTGACATTTTGTCGCCGTTTTTTGAAGAGTTACGTGACGATGAACTACAAAAGGGTTACTTTCAATAAGATGGGGCAAGACTTCACACAACACAAGAAAATTTAAATTTACTTGGAGAGTTTTACGAAAACAGAGTTATTAGTCAAAACATGTCTACAGTGCGGTCTCCGAGGTCTTTTGACTAAACTCCCTGCGATTTTCTTCTGTGGCCATATTAAAAAAAATATCCATTTTTCAACTTCCACTGGACAATATTCAGCAACTTTAACAAAGAAGTAGTGGAAAAAATAAAGAAATCAATAATAATGCCGTAATATTAAGAGTTGAAAATAGAACGAGTTAAGGAGTTTACTTCCTTAGGAACATTAATCTCTGAAAACTTAACTTACACACAAGAAATTAAATCAAGGTTAATAGCATCGAGATGTGCGGGCGCGTTAACTAGTATAATGTCCTCAAAACAAATCTCGCTAAATGCAGACCTACGACTCATAAGACTGTAATTCGACCCACAGCTACGTATGCATGTGAAACATGGACGATGAATGTGGCAGATCAAGACATGATGAGTAGGTGGAAGAGAAAAATGCTGCGAAAAATATTTGGAGGGACTCGAACGGAGGATGGTTGGAGAAGACTTATAAACGAAGACGTACAGGAGAAGTATGGGGAACCAAGTATAGTAGACTTCATTAAAGCTCAGAGGTTAAGAAGGTTTAGGCATATATGGAGAATGCCAGATGGAAGAGCTACTAAGATAGTATTGGAAGGCAGAGCGCAAGAAACTAGATGAAGGGGGCGACCAAGGAATAGGTGGGAGAAGGCAGTAATGGAAGACATAGCAAGAAAAGGAATAGAAGACTGGAGAAATAAAATCATGAATAAAGAACAATGGAGATTGTTATGCAATGGGCCTAAAGTGGCTTGTAAAAGCTTTATTTATTTATACTGAAAAAAATACATAAATTATAATATTTAAATATTTTTGTATACAATTTATAATTACAATAAAAAAACGACTTTCATTATACCATTATTCCTACTCAACAAAGTATGACACGTATTCAGAATCAGCAAGTTGTCTTTCATGAAATTTATCTTAACCAATAATAAAAGTGGCACAAAATCCAAAACCAAATCTGGCAACCACGTTTTGTACATTAACATAAAATTATCATTTTGTATAAAATGGGCATAACCTAACTTTTCTTAATGACTGACAGCATATTTACAGGGTGAAATTCATCACCCTAACATGGCCTCCTATCTGGCAAATAACTATTGAACGGTTTATATGTAATCTGTAACCGGCGACATAAAGTCTGGAAAAAGCCAAAGCTAATTTTATGTACCTTTTAAACGGGTAAACCATCAGCCTTGCATGCCGTAGTTGTAGTATATTTCTATAAGTTGAGGAAGTAGACTTAGAGCTTATGAGCAGCAGTGTTCTATCAACAGTTTTTGTGTTAATAACCTATCAGAGCCCGTGAAACTCTACATTACCGTTAACTGAATTATTTCGCGTACCATTAATACTGATTTTTCCTGAATTTCTTTATAATGTCAGTAATATGGTCCAGCAAGTGCGTCATGCACTGTTTGTGGGAGCGATTCCGACTTTGAGAAAATTATTCTGCCAATAGCGATGTGGAAAATGTTGATTCTGATTAAGAAATAGAAAGCGATGGTGATAACAGATTCCAAACAACCCAACAAAATTATTCTAGTAGGCACAATTAGTTGACAAATGTCATAATTAAAATAAGCTTCAAGCCTACTCGTATATTTGCTACTATGTTTATCTCTTTCTTACTCAAGGAATGTGTGTTATTTTCTTGTTCATCTTATCTCATTGCTGTTATATACCGATGGGGCCACAATTATATATAACAGCAATAAGATAACATGAACAGGAAAATAACACGTATTGCTTGAGTAAGAAAGAGATAAACATAGTAGGAAATATTCGAGTAGGCCTGACGCGTATTTTAATTATGACAGATGTCAACCAAGCATGCCTACTAAAATAATTTTGTTGTATGGTCATCTCTTTCTTACTCAAGCATTCTATTTTGTTATTCATGTTATCTCATTGCTGTTATATATAATTATGGCCCCATCAGTATAATTGTGGCCCCATCGGTATGTTCACTCATTTACTGGGTCTACGGGTCAGATTCCGTACTTCGGATATTCGTCAGACCCCGAAACAATACTGTGGTCGAATCGATACGATCGTAGCGGAGAGGGGAGTCAATCATGCGATCGACGACTACTGAGCCGCCTGAGAGGGCAGTTGGGATTAAGACGCCGGCGGTCGAAGTATCAACTAGTTGGTAAAGTTATTTTTGTTCCTGACTCATCTCTTTAAGCAACAGCGAAACTTACAATTCACAAACGGGATAGACATGGTGATATAGTGAGTGAATCACAAAACTTGACGAATTCAGAAAACGAAAAACCAAGAAACCGTGGTCTCCAACACGGCGGCAAACAAAACCGGAAATCAGCGCTGAACGGACAATGATGAAAACGCAGGTAGCAGCAACCGACAGGCGCACTACGACGACAACGCTGCTTACAACTATATTGGCAATGCTCACCAGGAGTATGCGCGCGAACGATCTGCACAAACGGAAGCGATTGGAAAGCTAACGAAAATGGCAATGCAACGACCACAGCGCGCAACAGCTAAGAACATTTCAAGTTATGCCCGATCTAACGAAAAACATCAGCACGTATGGCAGAGAAGAATACGGCAGAGAAACAATGGACCAGTCGACGGTACCGACAGTGGAGATCTCCTTCACAATTGGTCCAATCCTTAGAAATAACACGAATACAACTGTGGAAGGCTGTGATATTTTGGTAGGACGTTGAATGTAATGAGCTGAAGACCTGGGATGATATCTCTGCAACATTTTGTAAAACGTTGGACCGCACGTCGAGCACAGCTGACCGATGGGAAAAAATTAAAATCCGACGTCAAAAACAAAGAGATGGCGTTTTATCGTATTTTCACGAGAAAATAAGATGCATCGAACTAAAGTTGACATATGATGAACGTAAAGAACAAATAGTGTCCGGTCTAGCTCTAAATGATATAAAGTACGCATTAATAATGACGCATCATCGGAACGCGGATGCTTTGTCGCACGTTATGAAATACGGGCGCTAAACCTCACTGCACGCCTACGAAAACAGCTGAAAATTCGAATGGCGAAACGAAGGCGCAAATGGAGGAACCACAAAAGAACAAAGGTAAAGGTTATTTCAATTCTCCCAACTGGGGGCGGGCTGCTATAGGAACCTTCCGTCCCTGTTCACAGCCAAGAACGGGAAAATCGGGATGGGAAAGAAAGGTCAGGCAAGGTGGAAAAATACTGCCCCGGCATTCGCCTCAGATAAGGTACTCTGTTGACTCAGGAAAACCGCCTGATAACCTGAATCAAGGCAGGCGGCCGCAGGAATCGAACCCACGACCTCCCGAATGCTAAAGTGGACGTGCTGCGCACTAGGCCACGGAGCTCGGTGGAGGAACCACCCGATGGTAAATCGCGATCACGAGCACCAAAATTGAACTAACTAGGTCACCTAAAATGTTTTAATTTCAATTTATACGGTCATATTTCTCGGGAATGTATCAAACCGCGGAAGAAAATTGAAAGAAAGAGTGCCGACACTCGCTTTATGACCATCGACGATGCAGAAGGCAGAAGAAATAAAATACTTAAAGACGTAATTATAAATGACCACCCAGTGACGGGGTGGAAGCAGCATTTGTACAGTAAAAGACAAAATTACGTCACAGCTAGAACTGATTCGAATGAAGGAGGGACGAGATCGTCATGCGTTCGAAAATACTACAAAAGCTGCAGTTATTTGTGTGGAGAAAGTTGACGTGATTATAGAAGTGGACGGAGTTAGCGCCGAAGTAGAAAAGTGAGTGGTAGGCGACGATTTCCAAAATGTAGATGTGATTCCTGGACGTTCATAGATCGAATTATCATATGTGACATCCTTGAATAATAAAGGCAAGGATCTTCTTTTTGGTCATTGTGACGGTGAGGTGATTAATAACATTAATAACACTATTCGTAGTACTACTAACTACTGAATCTATCCAACTTGTTACTGTGAAAACAGCATTTTTTTTCTTTTTATGTCGTACACTGTTTATTTGTAAATATGTAAAAGTCTAGCGCTTAAGATGGAAAACAGGAGCATGTTCCTTGTGGAAGTGCTATCTGATCTTCGGCGCTTTTCCAACTACACATATTGCGTTTATTCTCCTTAATTATGTACATATTAACGTATGTTGGAAAATAAAGACCCTTTATTATTATTATTATTATTATTATATGTACTTTAAGGGGGTTGGACTCGGTATTTAGTTTTTGTTTGCGTCAACGTCGACCGATCATGCGTAGCACAACTTTATGTCCCACTCTCTGCAGTGGAATAAAGCGGGATGGGGATATTGCAGCTACTCAGTGCGCTTACTACTATGACATCGCTCTTGTATACTGACAGAATAAGTGGTCCACACGCATAGTCTACGCGTCCGTATTCAAGAAATTTTAAAATCTACAAGATTAACACCCAATCAATAATACTGATCGTTGCAATAATGAACCGCCTCAACCCCAAACATCTACAGCATCTACCAGCGTAGTCCACACAATGTACTTTTACCCTGTAACTGAAGAGGAGGTAAATACTACTATTTTAAAACTAAACAATAATTCCTCTCCAGGAATAGATGAACTCTCGATAAAGCTAATTAAATACGTATTTGACGCAATTTCTGCCCCTTTGGTGTTTTTTGTCAACTTATCGGTAACAAGTGGCGTGTTTCCGGATGTTCTAAAACTGGCAAAGGTGATTCCTGTGTTTAAAAAGGGTAATCCCCAACATTTAAGCAACTACCGACCAATATCGGTTCTCAGTGTGTTTGCAAAAATAATCGAAAAGATAGTGTGCACAAGGCTAACAGCATTTCTCGATAAATATAATCTCATCGCTGACGCTCAGCACGGCTTTCGGGAAGGACGATCTACTGAATCAGCATGTTGCCGGTTTTTAGACCGCATCTATACTGATGTTGATTGCAATAAGTTTGTGGCGGCCTTATTTTTTTGACTTGACCCGTGCCTTTGACACGATTAATAGTGACGTGTTGAGCACGAAATTATATAATCTGGGCATAAGGGGCCCAGTCTTAGCATGGCTGCTATCTTTCTTAAGTAATCGTAGATTAAAAGTGAAAATGGAAGGCCAATATACACAGGCACGAAATGTGAATTTAGGAGTCGTGCAGGGTTCCATCATTGGACCTTTAATTTTTTTAATATTTATAAATGACTTGTCATTGTATATTAAGTCTGGTTTTGCAATAATTTATGCGGATGACACTTCTGTAATTGTTACTAGCAATAATTTGGATGATCTTAAGAATAACATAAATACCGTACAAAAAGATGTTGACACCTGGTGTAACACCAACAGACTGATTTTAAACAACAACAAAACAGTCTGCGTATTGTTCGGAAGGGCCCGGGGTATGTTAGCATCTTACAATACTTATCATGTAAAATTTTTAGGTAGTTACTTAGATAGTGACCTCGGTTGGAGTAAGCAGGTGGATTATGTTTGTTGACGATTAAATTCTGCATTCTACCTGTTGCTTCAATTGAGATCAATCTTAAATTCCGAACAATTATTATCTGTTTACTACGCACATGTCTACTCGCATATGGCATACAATGTGTTATTGTGGGGAAGGTCAAAATCAGCTAAGCGCGTTTTTATATTGCAAAAACGCATTGTGCGTCTAATCTACAACCTGACACCCAGAACGTCATGCCGACGAACTTTTGTGGATAAAGCTATATTGACCTTTCCCTGCGTTCTGATATATAAATCTGCGCAGTATGTATTCCACAACTATAGCATGATTATAAAAAACAAAGACTTCCACCAATACCCTACCAGAAGCAATTCGATGCTAATGATCCCACAGCATCGCACGGCTAGTTATGAGCGATCACCCAAATACACCTGCATTAAAATTTTCAACTCGCTGTCGGATTTCATTATCAAAAGTAGTAATGTTAATGAATTTAAGCAAAAGTTGCGCTATCACTTAACGAAAAAATGTTATTACGGTATAGGCGAACTGTTTCAGTAGTTTTTGTATGTAATTTCGTTTTTTTTAATGTGTTAGTATTAGTTTCGACGCGTCTACGCCAAACATGTATTTGGTCATTAAGACAATAAACTATTATTATTATGGTTTATCGTACTGTTAATCTCGTAATGATTTTTACGGTTTCTTACACCTAACGGGTCGCAGTTAACCAAAGCTAGGTGAGTATGTTATTTGCATCTATTAGTTATAGATGCTAAAAAATTTTCTTACAGTGTTACAAGTGTTAAGAATCACTGCTTTCTGCAAGAACATATATAATTTCTCGTCTAATTTCAGCGTCTTTAAGGAGTCATGTAGGGATCGAGGAATGACTCCAGTAGCTGAAAGTACAATGGGAATTACGTAAGTATTGTTAAGTTGCCACATCTGAGAGATTTCTATTAATAGATCGGTGTATTTTTGTTTCTTTTCGGTGTATGCTCCTTGTAGATTAGATGTATTTGGCACTGTGATATCTATAAGATAGGCTACCCTGTGTTTCTTATCCAAGAGCGTAATATCTGGGCGATTGTAGTGAATGGTCTTGTCTGTTAATATAGTTCTATCCCAGTATATTTTTGCCCATTCATTTTCCAATATCTTTTCAGGATCATATTTGTAATATGGAAGACTGCTAGTAGTAAGTGAATATTTCTCTGCCAACTTTTGATGAATAATTTTAGCTACGTTGTCGTGTCTATATTTGTAATCCGTCGGTGTTATTGTATGGCAGCTTGATATAATGTGTTGTATCGTCTCAGGGCAGGACTTGCATAATCTACATGCATCATCACGTGTTCCATCTTTGATTATATGTTTTCTGTAGTTTTTTGTGTTAATTACTTGGTCTTGTATGGCTAACAGAAAACCTTCGGTTTCGGGAAACAAATCACCAGCAACCAACCATGCGTTCGATGCATGCTTATCGACATGAGGTTGATTTAGATCGTGAGCATGTCTACCGTGAAGAGCTTTTCGCAGCCAGGTCTCATGTTTTTCGCTCTCGGAGATTATAGGAAAGATGCGCTCGTTGCCTAGATCGAGTGGCGAGTAATTATTATCTGATAATACAATTGACTGATGTAATATCGATGTATCTTGTGATTCAGTAAAATATTGTCTTAAACTGCGTATTTGATTATTATGTAGATTTAATATATCAATTAATCCCCTGCCTCCTTCCTCACGTGGAAGAGTGAGTCTTTCGGTTGCAGACCTAGGATGGTGAAACTTGGCATTGGTTAACAGTGTATTTATTTTTCTCTGAAGATCTTTCAACTCAGTAGTTGTCCACCTAATAATACCAAACGAGTATGTTAGCAGTGGTATAGCGTAAGTATTTACAGCTTTTATTATATGTTTTGAGTTTAGCTTAGATTTAGTTATGTGTTTAACTCTTTCGATAAATTTGATTTTCAGTTCTTCTTTAACCTTTTTATCTTCTATTAGCTGAGATTGCTTAATACCTAGGTACTTGTATGTTTCGCTTTCTAACATACTCGGTATTACATCATTATTATCTAATTTGTAATCTTCTACATACCTTTTACCTTGATGTATTCTTTGCGTCTTACACTTTTCTAATCCGAACTTCATACCTACATCTTTACTGAACGTTTCTGTTAATTTAAGAAGTTGTTCTAAATGATTGGAAGTACTGCTGTATAATTTAATATCGTCCATGTACATCAGATGGCTCAACTTGTATAAGGTATTAGATTCATGTCTGATATTATAGCCTCTGTTTGTCGAATTTAACAAATTGGAAAGAGGATTTAGAGCTAGGCAAAACCATAGTGGGCTAAAACTGTCGCCTTGGAAAATACCTCTCTTTATCTTAATAATTTTAGTTTTAATATTAATATTTTTCGACTTAACGATTATTGTAGTTTTCCATCTCTCCATACATTCTTGAAAGAACGTGACCAGTGCAGGATTTATTTTGTATATACGAAGTACTTCCAAAAGCCAGGAATGTGGAACAGAATCAAATGCCTTTTGATAATCAATGTATGGTGTGTAAATGTTCCGTTTCTTTTTATAAGCTTGACTTAATACTACTGAATCGATTATCAGCTGTTCCTTACATCCTTTTCCTTGTTTGCTGCACCCCTTCTGCTGTTCTGCGAGTATGTTGTTCTCTTGGCAATGTTCGTAGACGATATGATTTATACAGGATGTTATTATTTTATACATAGTAGGCAGACATGTAATGGGCCTAAAGTTTGCAGGATTCTTGGTTTCAACTGTCTTTGGCAGCATATAGGTTACACCTTCTGTAAGAAAAGCAGGCAGTTCTTCAGGGTTTGCTATGTATTCGTTGATGTACTTTGTTAATTTGGTGTGTGTACTGGTAAACTTCTTGTACCAATAATTTTGAATATTGTCGACACCCGGTGCCTTCCAGTTATGAGTTTTTTTTATAACTTCTGATACGAGATCTGTTGTTACATTGATGATTGGCATTTCAGGTATTTGTGCGGCGTTGCGTTTTTCTTGGGCGATCCATTGCGCTTCCACATTATGTTGGGATTCGTCCGACCAAATAGTAGCCCAAAACTGTTCTACCTGGTGCTGAGTTGGTGCTTCCTTTATTTCAGTTTCACAGCGCAACAAACGGTAGAAGGTGCTTTCTCTTTCACGAAATAACCTGTTTTGGTATTTTCTTTCGCTACATGCTTTATACCTTTTTAACCTTTTTGACAAAGCTGCTAGCTTCTGTTTCAAAGTATCCAGAAATTCGTTTACTTGTGAATTTTGGTCTTCATATTTAGAGTGTAATTTATAGTTTTTAAAAATTCGTTGTATTTCTTTCAGAAGTTTGTTTGATCTCGTACCATCCACATACTGTTTAAGCCTGTTGACATCACTTCTGAGATTTTTAATTCGTAGTTGTAACCTATTTTGCCAATATGGTATTTTATTGATTTTAGTGTTTTGTTTCTGTTCTTTAGATTGAAATTTTTGCTCCATTTTGTTTTACGCAAACTACTGCGGCGCAGTATATTAAAGCGTGGAGATCTATAAAATTGTCTGTTGTGTCGACATATTCTTGCAAGACTGTGTTCATTTCGCTTACTATACGGGCTAGTCTGATTGATGAACTTTGTTTAGGAATGTAGGGCCTCTTTCTAGGATCAGTTCCACTGTATTTCAATAAAGTAGTCTCCAGTTCATTTCGTAGCTCTTGAATTACAGTGCCTTCCTCTACTGGAGATTGTTCACCTCTCCTTTCTCTAGCATTACTATCTTTTCTGATACTAGTTAGTTCAAGCAATACTTCATTTTGCTGTTGTGCTATTACTGCTCCTTGTTCTTGTTCCAATGTAACTACTTCTTGAAGTTCAATTCTTATTTGCAATTTAATGTTTTCAATGTCGACATCTGATAATAACTTTCTTGCTATTATAGCTCTACGTTGATCTGCAACTCTCTGTTCTGTGACGTTGATGCTGGGATTTTCATTTCTTGTCTGTACAGTGTCTTATCGGATTCTAATTTGGAAGCTTTGTAGTAGCAACGCATGACACTTTTGTTCATTTCTACTGTCCATTTCATTCGTTGCCTGGGCTTCCCTGCTCTGGTGGTAGCAGTGTCAGTATCTGCTAAAGCACACAGGGCAGGTTCTTTATCTAGAGAAGTATTTTGGTTGCTATTGTTTTCGGTCCTGGGTTGGAGTCCCACGTTAGGTACAACCCTACTTCCTAACGCATCCGAGGCTTTTATATTTTTACAACTCTCCATACTAATGATGGGAAGTGCTTTTTATAGCTGCAGCCAGCTTACAGGGAAGTTAAAGTCCACCTCAGTAGAGCCCTGCCGTACCACTACTTTGTTCATGATAGTACTGAGGCAAGGGGATTTACACTTCCGATGGTCCCCTGGCCCACCGTGAAGTGCTCAGGTCCGTGGAGGGGCAACTCTCCAAAGTATGCAATAGCATACCCCTTGCGGGTTTATTATTATTATTATTATTATTACTTCACTTATAATTTTACTTATAATGGTAATACCGCATGAAAACACTGATTGCATTTTCTCACCAAGTAGTCTCTAAATCAGTATTTCGCAGTCTGAATGTTGTACTGTACGATGCAGTAGCCCTACAATTAGCCAACGATTTCCTCTAGCCGATGCAGCGACGTTATTCTGACTATTTGCGATCTTGGATTATTGAAGCGTTGTTCGAGTGAGCAAGCGCTATCAAGGTTCGCGTTTGTTTGTGAGAGATAGATGAAATACAATAAAAATGAAAAACGAAATTATAGAAAAACCGAAAGAAATTCTCTAATTTTCTTTAGACTGTGTGTACAATTAATTAAGGAATGGAGGATGCTAAAAACAAACCCTATATTCCTTAAAAGTATACCGGTTTTATTGATTTTTTTACATTAATCCTAATTTTGAGAAAATGGCTGAGTCATTGTTCTTAATGAGGTGCCCACAAAGTACTTTTCATAAGCTTAACAATACAACCAAAATTTTAATTCTACGTTTACTGGTTCTAACGTAATTCACTTTTTACGTAAAACAGCGTTTTACTCACATTCACCTCTTTCTAACTAACGTAGACTTATAGAAAGAAATGAATATTCCAATTGCCGGCGTAAAGTATTTACGTGTGGATGCTTTGAATGTGGAATTAAGTCGTGTTGAATACCCTTAAACCAGATGTTCTAAAATTAAGCTTAGTGGTAGCTGGTGACATGAAACATAATGTGCCGATAGTTAACTAAACGTCGCGAAGACCTACTTACAGCAAAAGACATCGTCATTGGTTACGTGGGATCAAAAGCAGTTGAACGCGAAACGGGAAAGATCGAGACACCGACACCGATTGCTCGAAAGGATTTATGCGTTGCGGCTGAAACATACGAAGAAGACTCGGTGGGAGTAGTGCGCTTAGCAAATAAATACCTCTATTGTTTTACGCTGACTGTGCAAGTGCAAAAGAGCGCCAAATTACGAGGATAATTTTGCGCGTAAGGACGGTAATGGGAATACTACGTAAAACTAAATTATCATACACATAACTGGTTTTGTTAGTGACGAAAAAATGCGGACACCCCCGATTAGTGGTATTGTATCAAGCAAAAAGGAAAATAACATGGCAGTACATGCACATGCACAACAACGAGGGCAATAATCATAGCGGTTAATAAAAATTGTTTTTATTAAGTGTTTTGTATATTTTTAGGAAGATAATTCAAGGTCAAGATGTAATTTAGTTCTCTCTAACTTGGTAGTTCATTTACATCAATGGGTATATCTCAAGTTACGGCAAACTTCAATTTGATCATGGCATGCGAACGCACAATAGTTTTATACGAGCCGCGGGCTGAAACCCAATTACATTGCCGAGTTTTACTACAAAAGGGTGACGACGGAGCATGGTAGGGCCGGACTGCGGTGTTTAACCGGCCCGGGCAAGTGACTCCAAACAGGACCCTTTCAAAAATGATTTTTGTTCTAAGACAAATAAAACTGATACGGGTAATAAAAAGCATTTTTAAGGATTTTAAGGGAGTGGTCAAGATAAATGGAGAGAAGTCAACAAGATTTAAAATGGAATTAGGAAAAAAGCAAGGAGACAGCTGTTGTAATATGTGAACGCTACGAAGGCCAAGTTACGAATGCTTTATTAACTACAAACCTATTCATACATCGCTATCTCAATACAACAATGTACGATGTGTTGTCTGTCTAACCTACCACATCCTTTCCTTTAACTTTTTTTTCATTTGGAAGACAGTAATATAAAGATTACAAATACAAACTTAATACATAATATTGTTTACAGTCACAATAAGACAGTAACAGAAAGATTACAAATACAAACGTAATACATAATATTGTTTACAGTCACAATAAGAACTTATTACTAGAGATGGGTATTAACATTTAAATTTAGTAGTAACCTAATTACAACTCATAATCAGCTAGCTTAATAGGAATTTTCCTATCACGTTGTGGCCTATGCATCTTAATGCTATTGCTACTTTCTCCTTCTGTTTGACAATTTTGTTCCCTAATCTCATCCGACCTATCGCAACTGGTTTTAATATCTGTCTGTGTTTCTATATGTAGGTACTTCTTAGGATTTTGTGACTGACAGTGTTTGTAAGTAGCACGTTTGCTGGAGCTTGGTTCAACTTCACAGTCCTTAATCTTTTTTATAAATTTTCTATTACGTACAAGAGTTGAACCACCCTCCAACATAATTTTATACGACCTGATGCCTACCTTTTCACACACTTTTCCTTTTTGCCAGTTCCCTTTTGGTACAGCTTGCACCAAAACAGAACAATTGTCTTGCAGCTCAGGTAATTGTAAAACACCTCTCTTGTCAAAATCATGTTTCTGTTTACACTGAGACTTATCAATAAATTTATCAAATGTCTGTTCATTATATGCTTTAGGTTTGTTTGAGGAAGTGTGCTTCGTAAATTACGACTCATTAAAACATTGGCAGTTTGAACAGTACCCTCAACCTGACCGTTTGACTATGGATATCTGGGTGATGATTTTACATGTTCAAAATCCCATTCTTTAGCAAACTGTTTAAATTCATAACTAGAGAATTCTGGTCCATTGTCTGAGCATACTATTCTCGGTATCCCAAAACGAGCAAATATAGATTTCAGTTTTATTATGATATTATGGCTTGTCAAATTATTATTTAGATGTGCAACTTCTACATACTTTGAATAGTAATCTATGACCAATAAGTATGCCGCATTGTTAAGGTGGAATATGTCGCATCCAATTTTATAGAATGGTACTTTTATGATTTCATGAGGTACCATAGGTTCAGGCTTTTGTGAATTACTCTGATTTAGACAAATGTGGCATGACAAAATCATATCTTGTATACATTTTGACATTCCCGGCCAGTAAAATGATAAATTTGCTTTAGATACTGTTTTGCTGATGCCCATATGGCCATAGTGTAGCTTTTCCAGTATTTCTTTTCTGCATGTTTTTGGTACAATTAACTTTTGACTCTTATACACTAGTTTATCTATTGTAGTTAATTCATGTTTAAATTTGTAATAGAATTTAACATTTTCAGGTAGAGCTTTTAATTTATGTGGCCAGCCATTATTTATATAAAATTTCAACTGCACCAAATCATCGTCTAAATTTGTGTGCTCTCTCAGGTAATTTCGTTTCTCTGCTGAAACATTTAAATACATTGAAACCAAGCAGACTTAAGCCTCGGCTTCAATATCTAAATTTTCATCAAAGACTTTATCTTTAATAAACGCTCTCGACAGAGTGTCGGCCAGAACCAATTCTTTGCTTGGTTTAAAAACTAATATAAAATCATATTTACGTAGCTGAATTAAAATTTTTTGTAACCTAGGTGGACATACGTTTACAGGTTTTTTTATAATTTGTAAGAGTGGTCTGTGATCAGTTTCCACAATGAAGTGTTGACCAAAGACATACTGTTTAAATTTTTCGATGCCAAACCAGATCGTCAGTAACTCTTTTTCTATCTGGGAGTACCGGGTTTGGGCATCTGTAAATGCTCTAGATGAGTGAGCACACGGCCGCCCTTCCTGTAGGAGAACCGCGCCCATACCATTTTTCGACGCTTCTACCGAAACAATTTATTTATTTATTTATTTATTTATTTAATTTGCACTCAGCCAACAGCCGTTAGGCCAATTATAGGCGTCGCTGTGCAGTTATGAGGACTTCCAACCCCACTAACGACTGTCATGATGTTGTATGACCGCCGGGACTAACTTTTTTCCGTGATAGCCGTACCACGAGGCGCCGAGAGATGCAGCCGTGGAACTCCCATCCAAGTTCTGACCAGAGACAGCGTTGCTTAACTCTGCTGATCGAACGTGGACGCTTGTTCAAGCTAGACCACTCGGGACCCCAGGCAGGTTTACCAATATCAAAAAACCTTAAACAAGGACTTTTACATATTGCCAACTTGAGATTATTAGAAGCCTCTTCCTTTTTTTCATCCCAAGTAAAAACTATATCTTTCTTTAATGATACCCTAAGAGGTGCTGTTTTTTCAGACAAATTGTTTATAAATTTACCTAGATAGGTCACCATCCCTAAAAGCCTTTGAATGTCCTCATTATTTTCTGGTCTTTGCATTCTATGATTGCTTCTATTTTTGAGTCATCTGCTTCTAGACCGCGACTTGAAATCTTATGACCCATATATTCTACTTCATTCGCTAAGAATTTACATTTTCCTTTGTTTAGTCGCAAATTACATTCTGCAGCTGTACTTAATACTTTCATTAAGTGTAAGTTGTGCTCTTTTTTTGTCTTGCCTGACACTATTATATCATCGATATAGACATTAACGCCCGGTAAATTCCCAAAAATATCAGTCATGCGTTCCTGAAAGACTTCAGGTGCACTGTCAAGCCCGTACGGTAACCTTAGAAACCGGTACCTCCCAAAAGGAGTTTCGAAAGTACATATTTTTGAGTTATATTCGTCTAACTGAATTTGAAGGAATCCTTGAGTTGCGTCTAATGTGCTAAAGTATTGAGCACCTGATAGTTTAACTGTTAGTTCCTCTAACGTGGGTATTTGAAAGTAATGCCTTTTTAGTGCTTTATTGAGATCAGAAGGGTCTAAACATAGTCTCAGTTGTCCATTTGGCTTCCGAACAACAACAATTGCGTTCACCCAGTCAGCACTCCCTTCTGCTCTAGCTTTAATTTTGTCTCTTTCTAACCGATCTAACGTTTCCTTGAGCCTATCTCTTATAGCAAATGGTATTTTCCGTACTGGCTGAACTACAGGTTCAGCATTACTTTTTAGTTCTATGTGATATGGTTTATCTAAACAACCTATTCCTTTGAATAGAAACTCAAATTGCCCTAGTATTTTATTAATATCAGTATCTATTTGACTCTGCTCTAATATTTTATTCATTTTACCTTCTGTGTTAACTACACTATCATTTTCTAAGCTCATTAATTTTATATCAGCTATTGCAGTGCTATTTTGTATAGTATTTGCTTTTGAAACTAACCCTAACATTACACATGCCTTAAGCCCCAATAATGGAGAATTGTTTACGTCGACCACACAAAATAAGAGCTCCTCATTTTTGTTTTTATATTTACATTTTAGAATACATTGTCCTATTACAGGAATTTGTTCTTGTGTATAAGAGCGAAGTTTTATACTTGTGCCAACAATTTCATCAAAATTCAAATTAATTGATTTTAAAACACTTACTGTTATGATATTTGTCATTGCACCAGTGTCCAGTTTAAAATGAACAGGGTAGCCGTTTATTTCTAAAGCTGTGAACCATGATTCCTCAGTCTTTGAGTTACCGCAGCCATCTATTGTACCCATAAACTCAGTCCGCTATTATTCATAGTAGTAATGGATAAACTATTAAAAAACACCCGACTGAAAACAGCACAACATCAGACTGTACTTAATGACAATGGCCGTGAAAGCCTCAAAAATGATCAGACTGTAGTAGGATATAACAGACTACTGCCAATAAGAGTCGATTGCCTCATGTATGCGGACGATATAGTCCTAATATTAGATACCCACAGAAAAAGGAGAGAACTAACGAGAATATGGACTGAAGAAATAGAAAAATTTTAAATGGAGGTTAATACGGACCAATGTAAAACGATGATAATCAACAATAAAGCACGAGAAGAAGAAAGAAGAATAGAAATCAAAGGAAAAAATGTAAAGATAGCAACGACACACGAATACCTAGGCAGTGTAATATCAGAAGATGGAAAGATGGACCTAGAGATAGCCAAAAGAAGAAACAAGGGCGGAAAGATCTACTATGCATTAAATAAAACTATCTTCGGAAACTAGAAATAGACATGAAAACCAAGTTACGGGTCTATAATACGATAGTACCACCCACACTGACATACGCATGCGAAACATGGGTTATACATGAGAAGCACGAGAAGAAAATAATTGTCGCAGAAATGAAGTACTTTAGGAAAATAACAGGAAAAACCAAGCTGGATACAGAGAGAAACGAACATATAAGACAAATGATTGAACAAGAACCGGTTATAAAGAAGATAGAAAAGAAACAACTAAACTAGTACGGTCACATACTGCGGATGGACCAAGACAGACTAGTGAAGAAAATTATGGAAACAGGCAGGGTTGGGAAGAGAAGAAAAGGAAAACCTAGGAAAAACTGGCTACAGAATCTAGAAGAATTGGGCAGACAACGAGGAAAGACGAAGGAAGAGATGGGAAGATTAGCAATGGACCGGAAAGAATGGAAAAAATGGATAGAAAATAGTTAAGGATCAAATGTCCGACACCCGATGGGTATATGGATACAGAAGAAGAAAAAAAAGATTAAAGTCGGTTTTGAAGAACTGTTAATTCCAATTCTTGTTTAGAATAAAATGGTTGTGAATAAAATAGTATGCATACCAAGATGGAAGTTTTCATTGCAGTTTCGCGCTATATTCACCTCGGCGCTTTGCGCCTCGGTAAACTACCTTAGAGACATTTCGGCCTATTCCCGTTCTGTTATTTCTAGTCGTCTTAGCGGAATCGTGCATTTTGCTGACCGAAAACAAGTCGGAAAAGTACAACCTTTCGTCCAATCAATACTCAGATTGCATACAAAAATTTTATGGTAAGAATAAAAACGTAACTATTTAGTAGCACGCGTAGAAGCGATTAAGCAAAACAGAAATTCCTGCAATTAGGATGGACATGTTACGGTATAAAAAGGACTTTACGACACCCACCCAAGGTGAGCATCGCACCACGGAATCAGTCCTGAAAACATGACACACTTGCCCTGAAATCGGTTCGAAATAGGCTAACAGGCCACGGCTGGAACGCTCAGGGAGTCGGGCGTGAGTCACACGATACGTTCTGGGCAAGCGCGTTGTGGCATAATATATACAGGGTATGTCGAAATTATGAGGGCGCCACCAAGCCTGTCGTAACCCGGCTAACCGGGCCTGGACGGTTAGACGGGAGCGAAGCATGCAAAAATACTCCGCCAATAAGATTATTCAAGAGTTGCAAGGTCAAACAACAACTTCGGGATTGCCTTAAGCAAGGATTGTGATTAGGTGTCCATCCGACCACGACTACGCAGCTGTCTCACTCACCTGCACGCTCACAGCTTCCTCGTTCCGTCGTACAATAATTCGTACAATAAAGGGGCGTCTATCTGTAACAGAACATGCACAAACCGAAACAAACAATAGTTCCCTTAACTAACCAATCATATATTTCACTTCGAGTTACAATGGGGTAGCAGAATGCGTCGCCCTGTATCTAACTTTACTCTATAATTAAGGGCACCAGCTGGCACGCGCGCTCTAAGCTTAACGACAGATGTTGAACATTAGTGAACAGCAATAATAGGTACAAAGTAACGACAGATGTTGAACATTAGTGAACAGCAATAATAGGTACAAAGATACACATTGCCTTATGCAAGGGCAGCGACGATTTACATTAGCCTTCACGGCCTGAACTGTCTGCAGTCTGAATGAATACATTAGCGTAGTAGTGAATAGGTACAAAGATACACATTGCCTTATGCAAGGGCAGCGACGATTTACATTAGCCTTCACGGCCTGAACTGTCTGCAGTCTGAATGAATACACTAGCGTAGTAATGAATAGTAATGAGTAACACTCGCGTTCACAGCGGTAATCAGGTTAAAGGCACATACCTTAATGCGTGGGCGGCGAGGGAGCCTGGTACAGCTGAGTTGCGACGAGCTGCAATCGTAGGTGGTAGGTACCTTCGGTGTTACAACGGCGAAAGGGGGTGTATGCATAACCGCCTCAATGGCGACGGGAGACGCGTCAAGACGCGTACAACGGGACGACGAAAATAATGGGGGCCTCACTCGTTCTGCTGAACCAAATCCTCGTAGGTCGAGATGAAGGGGGCACGACCCCTCACTAATAGTAGCAGGAACTGGGCTCCAAAACACCCACGTTACGCCGAAGATCACTCGACAAATTTCGAATCACCACCACCACACACAAGCGTTCTCTGCAACGGGCTCTGGACGACTCACTGCAAGGCGAAAACGCCCGCAACATAACTGCTGAAGCAGCACCCGACGGGAAAACGACTGACGCCCCCGCCATAATGGCGGGAGCGCCGCACGAACTCACATACACTATCCGACCTCTTGTTTTAACGACGGCTCTCGGCTCAATGCCCGAGGGAAGCGTTGGCAAAAGGTCACCTTCGCCGCGTCCCCCACGTGACTAAACCACAGCGAATCGCAAGGCGATGAAATGAAACCAACCAATGCGGGCCACGCTGGTATCACGCCGCGACAGCGTGCTAAATGAAACAAACCAATGCGGGCCACGCTGGTATCACGCCGCCACAGCGTGCTATTCAGAATTCAGAAAAACGCCATCAGAGGAGAGCTCCAACCGACGACAAATACTGCTTTTTAGGCTAAGTATGTGCGAAATCGTGATTCTGGAATTAGGCGATGGAGCCAAATAAAGAGCTAAAAGGGCTTAGCATACGGGCACGCTGCTCTAAGCTTAGGCGGCTATTCAAAATACCAAAATGACCTAACTAACGGCGTGAAATGCAATTAAGCATCTGAAACAGCAAAATGACTTAACAACATAAACTCATATTTAAGTATATTAACTACGAGTAATACGTTAAAGCCCTAGATTACGCAAAAGGCATCTGCGCTAAATTCGAGATCATTCCTAGGACAGGAGTGCTAAAATCCACTAACCCAAATTTAGGTGAACAGGAATGAAGCCAGAGAGAACTACTACTCTGCGTAGCTGGTGTCTACCATAGCATCAACCTCTAACTGAAGACAACTTCTCCACGATCATTTTCTCCATTCTCCAACCACAATCACAGGATCAAAGCATCCATCCTCAATACTCAAAGCAAGATCATTAGAAACTCAAACACACCAGAAGTAAAATCCTACACAACAAGAGTAGATGCCGCCCTGAAAATTCAAAACTTCTTCGCAATGTACACAGTAGACTGAGACCATTTCACCACAATTAAATCTAACCAGAGACACGAGATTGCATAGGAGCAAGACAGCTAGCGATTATTATAACAACATTCGAAATAGATAAACAGATTAACGTATGGAAGCTGACAAAATCAGCAAAGTTAGTTATAATTTTTCCCAGGCGCAACCGAAACCTGAATTATAAATATGATGATGAGAGGGTAACAACTTGAGTCCTTTGAAATAGCAAGCAGATGCATGCCGTGCTTACTTACGAGATCCAACAAGTCAATTCTAAAGGAATTTGTATTAAATTCCTATTCCTAGTCGTTGTCAGCGATTCAAAGACATGCCTTGCTATCTTTTTCCCAAGTTTTCCGACGTAATGGAATCGAAAATCCGAAAATCCATAGTAAGGTTAATTGGCAGAAATGAAGGCACTATCCGAACAGATTCCTTCATCAAGTAATTGCCCTTACAAAAATACTATGCTAGCAAGCTCTCAGAATAACCGACAATATAAAAACATGGCGGCTATTAACATCTTTTACTGAAAATCGAGTCAGGACATTCGAAATTAAACAAATGTCAAAGAAAAATGGTCTGTGTTATACGTAAAATTAAATAAAATGAAAGTCAATATCTATATTCATTGTACATACCAAACACAATTAACTGTGTATAATTACAAACAAAATTGAACATAAAAATCACCTGGACCTAATCCAAATTGCAGCCATTGTCTCAAGATAAATGTTTAACTAATTCATCTCCTAGAGTAGTAAACCCAAAAGGGAACACAAAAATGTTGTATATATTTCTTATGGGAAATATTAGACAATTATTCAGCTATACAAAGATGACACGAGTAGAATGGGTAGTAAAAATTCTCTATAGTAATACTGTCGCAGTGACCAAAAGTATTGGGACTGATTTTTTTCTATAAGAATGAAATAGTACATGCAGTAAAATAAGAATATAAAGAATTTTGCAAAATGGTGTAAATAGGTTTAACGAACGTTGAACTAACTTTTATCACAGTTAGGAAAAGTTTGTGAGTAACATGTCAGTTGGAACTCGGATAAACCTAATGTTAATAAAGTTGTTATCGAAATCATCTTTACCCGTATAAGGCACTGTTTTATTTAGCCGCAGTAAACCTATATCGTTCACAGCAAAGTATGGTATGTAAAAAGGGGAAAATGGGTGCTGTATTATATCCTCTATGCCATATTTTGCAGTTTCAGTGCAGTCAGCTCCTTCAATATCTGGATCTTTAACACAAGATGTGTCGTTGAATCGATAATAATCTCGAAGTCGCACACTGAAGTAATATAAACATGATTAAAATTGCTTATAGCTACATTTTAGTAGATTTACATTGTAGTATCAATATCAACTACCACGCAGTGTCCTGTTATGAGAACGTACCTTGAATTGGTCAGCGTTCCCGTACAACGACTAAACGACGACTATTATTGCTATCCAAGGAAACTCGTCTATAGCTACTGCTGTTGACGAAGAAAAATAGTCATCTCTATGTTGTATTCCGCAAAGACGAGCTTCAAGAAATTTAGCAGGCACGTCGGCTGGTTCTGCTTCGTCTTTTCTCTGAACAATTTGATGACGTGGCGCAACACACGTAAAATTCGCCTACTTGTCCGTTTGGTGTCGCACATGGATCTACAATTGATAAACTTTACTAACAACTTTAATATAATGTTAATGAAAAAACATAGTTTACTCGACATCTTGTAAAATATAAAATGTTTCGTTCAGTTGCAATACTATTTAATTATAAATGTTTAGTTTAGAAGAATTTACAGCTATTACTTTATAGTGAACGCTGAATGAAGTGTAAAACTGTCTAGATGAAATGATTCTATTTTTACCCTTGCTAAATGTGTGATGTTCGTTAAGAGACAAAGCTACCTCTATTTATTACAAGATTCTCTCTGAATGAATATTACTACTAGCTCATAGAATCTGAAACAAACTAAGAGAAACGCTATAATATGGTCTTACACATATCAGATGAACGGTTTCAAAACGGAACATAGCAAAAGCATGGTATATCGCAAGGCTACTACAAACATTAAATTTAATTTAAAAAAATAAGATTGTCTAGATCAGAACTTTAAATTATAGGGGGAGGGAAAGCTGAAAGTAGTTAGACATCAACTGTGTTAGACATATCATTTGTTTACTACAAATTAAAAACTTCTTATGTTCGATATTGAAACCGGTCACTCGGTATAGTTTCTCACGTTCTATTGTTTTACTACAATTTTCACTAATAAAAATAGGACGAGGAGAGTATAAATATATGTATTATTTATTTTTAAAGCTATTCTAGCTGTATTGGGACATACCACTCATTGTTGGCTATGGTCTCATTTGTTCCTTTAGCCAACCCCTGTAGGTATCGACGTTTGTATAAATATCTGGAAGATCATCATCGCAAACAGTTCTTGAAGAAGAAAACCCAATAAATCCCGTTCCATAGTGCTAGATGAACAGAGGAACTCCAGTAAACTTCTTGAAAGTAGATTTTGTGGCATTTTGAAGTTTGGTGGTACATAAGTAGTACTTGGTTACTACTACGTGAGCACCATTTTATAGAAATGTTTCTTCGCACTTTTCCTTGGAAAGTGATGTGGTAGAAACCGTAGCTTTATTGAGCCCTTGCTCAATTGCAGATAGATCTAGATCAGAATATATAAAAATCGGTCTTCCAGTTGGTGACGCATTATTCCAGAGTATTATCTTACAAAGGGCTGCCACGCACCAAAACACTATTATTATGTATCTAATAACTGGACTATATTTAGAATTTTTAATCACGGTATCAGCGTATAATATAAACTTACAATAACAACAACAGTGATAACAGTTCATGAATTCTAACGCTTGCTGTTGACATTACTATTATATTCCATGGTCAACCCTTATGTAATTTCTTTTTGAACACACCGCATAAGATACGGGGAAAATACGTATTTCATAAAATCACTCCCAACGCTCGACAAATAAATTGCTCAGGTTGCTTTCATATTCTTACTTCAAATTTTAAAACCTTACCAAAATCTATGATAATACCTATTGATTTTAAGTTAAGGGCAATACAATATCTGAAATTACATAAATTGGGTCACTATGGACTGGTTTTTCAAAAAATAATGGAATTTTGTGTAAAATCATTAAGAAGCCAATATTTGAATGCCTCGTAATTAGCATGGGGTTTTGTACGTTTCGTCCGTCAACGCAGCACCCTGTATAACTTAAATCAGTATATTAGCATTACACAGCAAGAAAGCGACAAAGAATGGATAATTTACAAAACATTCAATGCAAGAATGCGGTAAACTTATGCGGCGTTTTTAAATTGTATTAGTACCATATCCCATACTGGATTTTTGGGTCAACCAGGATTGTAATTTTGCAATTAGGTTCATTTTATTTATGTGTTTTACGTTGTTTAAATGTTGTTATTGGATTTTGGCCGTTTAGATCAATTCCTCACTCAAAAACGTAATTTTCTGGACTTAACGCCTGTTACACTTGCGCGGCAGTAAAGCCCTATGCTAGTAAAACAAGCAAATTGAAATAAATACATAATTATTATGAACCAATATCGTCTAATAAAGCTGTTTTAAATTATATTTTTACCGTAGGTTATGTAATCTGTAATGTACTTACAGAAAATATAGTTTTAGCGTCTTGCACAATAAACATTAGCTCTATTATTACAACCTACATATCACATCTACATACACGCACCAATGTACTCTTTGCTTGTGCACACGTCGTATAAAATGCGAATGTTGTATAAGAGTTGCTCTTATTCAACTCATCAGAGAAAATCATAAATTAGGCTTATATTGGGCCGGGAACACTCTCTTCCGATTTGCTTAATATGTAACTTAATAAGACCTTATCGTATTTTCTTCGTTCTGGAGATTTAGCACCCAATCGAGGTCAATAATTCAGTAATTAAATCACCATAAAGTAATTCAAATACCGCGACTAATTTCAATTACCACAGGTAATGCAAATACCTACTTGTAAAGTAATTTAAATACTTTAGAGTAATTTCATTACACAAAAGTAATTGAGTAATTGCGTGTAGTAATTAATTACCTTCAAAAAGTAACTGTCAAGTACTTTTTAACAAAAATGGTCATTCCCAATTACAATTACCTACCGCATTTTGAAAAGTAATTCAATTCCAAGGCAAATAAACAAAAAGAAATTTAATTAGTAATTTAATTACAAAGTAATTGATTACTGCCCAGCTCTGTCTGAAATTGATATTCTTCCTCGTCTACATTTCCAGTTTGATAACCAACGCCACATCACACTAATAATTTTTTGGTGAATGAATCGAAATGTTGAGGTTTTTCATTTCTTTCTTAAATCTTGATGGTACCACTAGCTTAACACCTTTTTCCTGGCAATAGGTTTTATAAACACGATTAGGGTCCATTCTTTTTCTTAAAGGCACTTCAACATCATCGGTTTCTACATGCATACCCGATTCAGCTTTAAGACACCAGTTGTGGACCATGAACTCTTTTAAACCTAAAGCGTTTGAAAAAGTTGTTTTGCACAGGTGCGGCTAAGGTTCGTTATTTTTCTTTAAATGTTATTCGAACGTAAGTGTTCTTTTTGAATTTTCGGTAGATGAACGTTTCATTTTCTTTACGGCCACTCAAAACAAAGTTTTTTCATGTCCCACGACATACTCCAGAATTTGTTAAATATTTTCGTTCTCATCACATCGTTAAACTCAGAGAAGTGTCGAGCAGGTCTCTCTTTTTTCGATCTATTACCGGAGAAAATCGTCCATTTTCTTTTTTGTAAACTTTGTATTCTTTTCCCTTCTCCCTTCATTGCCGCTTTAACATTTTCTTTTCACTTGACGCAGTCATGGATGTCCGTGTTCCTTTTGCATCGTTTTTCTGCTCTTCATTCTCATAGCAACTATCCATGTCATTGTTTGTTGATTTATTTTCATCGAATCTATTTTCTTTCCTATGTGCATACGTTTCATCTAAGCTATGTCAGTTGCGTCACTTTCTCTTCTGTCTTCTGATTCTAACATCTGATCTGGGTGACTATAAGACGCTTTTTAGGACAAATATTTTTCAATTCTAATTAATATCTATTTAAATGGCTTCTACAAACTCTAATTTAGCCCTGTTGGTGAATTACTGTTACAAAAATCCTGTAAACGTTCTTTTACAGTTGCCAAGGCTCTACAAGGATCCTAGAGCTGTGCGTGTGTGTGCGCGCGCGCGAGTGTGTGTGTGTGTGTGTGTGGTATGAGGTATGACGTTGAAACTTCATATAGGTTTTGTACTATCTAGATGCGACACACGGGGTCGTAATTTAGAAAAATGGGCAAATGACTCGTGCATTCGTATAACTAATAAATGTCCTGACAAATTTATGATAGAACTAAGACAAAAAATTGAACAGGATGGAAAAAAAGAACCAAAGAAAGGAGGAAAGTAATGGGCGGATCGAAAAGAAACTGGATAACATACAAATAGAACTAACGGCATTGAAAAAGGAAAATAAAAACGAAAACGTGAGAATAGTAAGTTAAAAGGCGAAATGCAAAAACAAAACGCGAAAATTCGACTGTTTTTGGAATAGAAAAGATGGAACACGAAGATTACCGAACCCAGCATTCCAAAATACAAGAAGTCTTCGATAAGACTGCAAAAAACAGCATAATCGACATCAGACGTCTATGACAGAAAATTGATAATAGCGCTAGACCTATAATGGTAGAATTGTTCAGTGGAATTACAAAAATGGAAATTTTGTAATCTTCCAAGAACCTGAAAAATGCTGGATGGAGTATAAACGGAGATTTTCCCAAAGAAATACAGATACAACGGAAAGAACTATTAGAACAAATTAAGAGTGCGAGAAACAAGGGACACAAAGCAACGGTTAAATACAATAAACTAATAGTAAACGGAACAGACTACTCCGTTGAAAATGAAGGAGAATGGAACAATTCAACACAGAACGAGCAAAAGAATACAAACGAAGACGAAAAGCGGAGAGAAGTAACGAGAAAAGTAAGCCAAAGAACATCTCTAAGGTGGATGAGCTAAGAGATGAACTAGCCCTAAATCAAGAGAACATCAAGGAAATTAGTAAAAAACTAGTTCCCCACATAGGAGAAGAAGAAATGGCAACAACGGCAACGGACACGGACACAAATATGTACAACAAATGAAATAAATAAAATAGAAAACAATAAAATATATTACATTGGATGCTGGAATTTTCAAATCATGTACGAAGCTATAATGGAAGAATAGCCTTGGCTCAATCTGCATTCAACATGTTAAAGAGAATTTGGAGTACGAAAAACCTCAAAATAACAACCAAACTTCGTCTTTTTACTTTCTTTTACAATGAAGAAAGTATTGGATTCACCCTACAAATTCGAAATTGCGGTTTCAACAGATCTTCACGTTTTAGAGTCCCCTGAACCAAAAAAAACACACGTTTTTGTTAATTGGTCTGTCTGTCAGTCTGTCTGTGTGTGTGTCGGTCTGTGGGTGTGTGTGTGTGTGTGTGTGTGTCTGTGTGTGAACAGAACTCGGCATATTATTATTACATTTTTGAATTCAGCTTAAAATTTTAGAGAAAATTTGTCTCTTGAACTAACGCTCTATTTTCTACGCTTTCTATAGAATTTGTAATTTTTTAAAAAAAATTTCAGATGCTTAAAAATTTTAAATCAAATTTTTTACTAATTATGTCACTATAAAAGGAAGTTGTGCGCATGTCACACCAGATTTTTTTTTTGTAAATTAATGGAACATACACCTGAAATAAACTATTTTGAAATGCATGCTTATATTTTTTTACGTTTTACTATATAACAACCCCCACACATTGTATGTGCCTACAAAATTAAACGTTTTAAATACAAATTACAATCTTGAATTGTTTGATCAAGGATGTCTTTAAAATGAATGATTTTAGGACACATGTTCATTAGGGTTTTTTTTCTTATTTTTTGTTGCAGAATAAAGCGCTTATTTGTTCTGTGCAATTTTGAAAAACCCTGTATAAACAGTCACTAGAGGCGAAATCGGGCTTATTAAATCAATCGTTATTTTAGTTTTCTAGGTTTCCAATGGCAGAATATTATATACTGACCCTGTTTTCAGAATGTTCGCCTAACACGCATCTTATCTACAGTGTGTCCCAGCATTGATGTTGCAAAAGGTGCGATGGACTAAAAATTTTTGAATGGTATTTTTATATTGTGGGATTAAACCCTGCTTGGTCTGAAGAGGATTTTAAGAATATTTTCAGTTTTTGAAAAACAAGTCGGCCTTGACAGTGAAATGAAAGCTAGTTTCTTTTCAGGTAAACTACTCTTTTTGTTCATGATACGGCAAAATTTTACCAATAAAAGTTGTTCAGATCAAAGATTATGGCCGTATACAAAATTTCAGGAAGGTCTACATACTTAGATTAAACCGTCATTTTTAACAAATACAATTTATTTTGCTTAATTTTAAAAAAATGACGGTTTAATCTGAGTGGGTAGATCTTCCTCAAATTATGTATAGGGCCATAATCTCTCATTCTGAATAACTTTTCTAGGTAAAATTTTGCCGTACCAAGAACAAAAAGTGTAGTTTAAAAGAAAATAGCTTTCGCTTCACTGTCAAGGCCAACTTGTTTTTCAAAAAAATATGTTTAAAATTCTCTTCAAACCAAGCAGGGCTTAATCTTCTATACCGGGTGTCCATTCTCAAAGTCGAACATAGGCAATTAACGTTAGTGCATTCACTCATTCTTCATTGAAATAATTCAATTTTCTGTAGATAATTTTAACAGACGTTGACAGAAAATACCTGATTTACGCCAACTAATTACCAATTTTTTTGACAAATGCTATCGAACTTGAAAAGCAAGTCATGGCATATTTACAAATTCCAAAGCTTTAAATTAGTATTTTAAAATAAAAGTCGCATCTTGAATATTATTATTGGTATCATTTGATGCGTAATAATTGTATCTTTCTATTGATACCATTACCTTCCCTGTAAGTTGAATTGGCGAGCAGGAATCGACAAAAACGTTCAAAACAATGTTAATCGCCTATGTTCGACTTTGAGAACGGACACCCCGTATATATAAAAATCAATCGCCGTGTATTAGTAACGCAAAAACTCGAGAACGACTTGACCGATTTGGATGATTTTTTTGTTTTGTTCGTCTTACTCCCGAGGTGGTTTAGCAAAAAAGACAATTCGGAAAATCCAAAGGGAAAGCCGGAAAATTGGAAAATATCGAAAGTGTGTTTTTCTACCCGTACTTTCTACTGTACGACTTTCTATTTGCAGTCATACTTTCGTGATTCTATGCTTAATGGTTTGAAGGGTTTTCCCCATAATGTCATAATCCAAAACAACGTTTGCCGGGTCAGCTAGTCTTAAAATAAAATTCAATAATCTTTAGTCCATCGCACCTTTTGTAACATTAATCCTGGGATACACTGTAGATATATGAATGTATGATTAATTCGACTTTTCAATTCGCTTCCTTATTTACTTTTTCTATAAATCTATAATTTATAGTCCCATAGAACTGCCCGCATTGTATACTACGGGCCGGCCTTGAAAGGTGTCATTTGCCCTATACCGCTTATAATTACCACACATCAGACTTGAGGAACAGTTTTGCCTTAACAGAAATCAACGTGCACTATGCGTCAGTGTTTCGATTCTATCGGCACAATGAATACATACCAGATGGGTTTTAAATTAGTTTGTTTCTCTTTATTCTTCGTGAAGCAAATTTTGGGGGGTAAGCAATTAAGTAAATTTCAATATTTAGAGATTAAAATTAGGGGAATATTACAATTTTATTTCTGCTTATCTTTAAAGGCTGAATATTGCTCTCGCAGTAAATGCAGTTTGACCATCTTAATAATTCTTTTCAGAAACGTGCTACATGCCCGATAAGCAACAAGGCCATTGTGTGCCCTTGAACGAATGCCCAGACATTTTTGAGATTTTTGCCAATCCACTAAAGGGAAGTGAAACACACCTGCGACAATTTTTGTGCAAAGACGACCAACAGTTGAAAGTGTGCTGTGGCACGGCGGCTAATTCTACATTACTGAAGAATTATTCAACTTCTGATGCCCCTGACATTTTCAGTAAAATTATTTATCGTGATGCTTTCCCTGAATGTGAATTAAAGTCGCTCTCAGATGTGGATTTGCCCTTAATTTTAGCAGAAAATCTCGATTCTAAAGTGGAGCCTAAAGAATGCCTAGGTATACTGGCCAATTCCAGATATGTTATTACACCGGCTGAGTGTGTTATGTCTCGCGCCCAAGGGCAACCATTTACAATGTTAAGTATTGGGAATTTCCTTTAATGTTAACGTATTGATTATCAAATGTTTTCAGTGTAGGAGTTAAGTTTCGTGGTAAAAATAGCAAATCTGTAACTTTCGGTGTTGAAGAAACTATTCCTCATCCTTTCTTCGATGCGGTTACTGGTGTTAACGATATAGCACTTTTAAGGTTAAAGCAAACTGTTCCAAAGGGTAAGAAATATAGTAGTTTTCTTTTTAAAATCTAAAACTCAATGTAACACCTACACTCAACAGTGTAAAACAATGTCTTAGTTTTTGGCAATACTAGTACAAATACAAAACACAGCAAATATTATTTCACTCTTTAAAAATGCCTATGCCATCTGGTTTGGAAATAACACCGAATATCAGGTTTGCCAACACAAATTTTGACCGGAAACACGTTTTTTAAGCAAAAACGGTGTAAAAACCGATTTTTTAGCTATCTATTTTTCGTAAATGTTGAACCTACATGAAACGAAAGAAAATACAATTTCCTATATTTTATGTACTAGAGGTGTTTTTCTCCTTTCAATCGTTCAGCCACCAGAGCGCCGCGAAGTTAAGTCTTAAAATAAAAAAAAAGGTTCAGCATTTACGAAACTGGATAGTTCTAGATTTATTTTTTTACACCGTTTTTGCTTAAAGAACGTGTTTCCGGTCAAAATTCTTGTTGGAAAACCTGATATTCGTGTACAGCGACCCAAGAAACATATAGGAACCAACTACCAAAACTCCACCAAAACTTTCCCCTATTTTCTACCATTTGAGTTGACTATATGGGAATTTTTTTATGATGCTATAACTCGAAAACAAATGAAAATCGGATAACATTTGAGTTTTTTACTTCCTTTTACAAAAATCTGGTGTGATACACACACACAACTTCCTTTTACAGTGATCTTATAATTAGCCAAAAGTTTGATTTTCAATTTTTAAGCATTTGTCAAACATTTTCAAAATTTACAAATTTTACAAACACGGTACAAAAGAGAGTGTTAGTTCAAGAGACAAATTTTCTCTAGAATATTAAGCTGAATTCAAAAATGTAATAATATACCTGGTGTTCTATTTAAAATAGGAGTTAATAAAAAAAATAGAAAAAAACAAAAGAAACCCATTTTAGAAGTATTCAACTGGAAAATCACCTATCTCACATCAATACACTTTAAAAATGTAATAAAAATGTAAAGTTTAAAAAAAATCGTTGGATCCGTTTTTGAAAAAATCGAAAAAAATCAGAAAAATCACAAGAGTAAACACCATACTTCCGGTTATGCAATTTTCTTCAAAAGCTTGCTGTCGCATCTGCCTAGTACACAAAACTTATATATAAAGTTTCAACGCCATACCTTATTCCGTTCTTGAGATATTCTGTTCACAGACAGACAGACAGACCCATGAAAAAAAATATGTTTTTGGGTTCAGGGGACTCTGAAACGTGAAGATTTGTTGAAAACTCAATTTCGAATTTTTGGGGTGAATCCAATACTTCCTTTTACAATAAAGGAAGTATTGGATTCACCCCAAAAATTCGAAATTGAGTTTTCAACAGATGTTCACGTTTTAAAGCCCCCGAACCCAAAAAACATTTTTTTTATTGGTTTGTCTGTGTGTGTGTGTGTGTGTGTGTGTGTGTGTGTGTGTGTGTGTGTGTGTGTGTGTCTGTGGCTCTGTGTGTGTGTCTGTGTGTGTGTGTCTGTGTGTGTGTGTGTCTGTGTGTCTGTGAACAGAATATCTCAAAAACGAAAAGAGGTATGGGGTTGAAACTTCATATATAAGTTTTGTGTACTATGTAGATGCGACAGCAAGCCTTTGAAGAAAATCACATAACCGGAAGTATGGTGTTTACTCTTGTGATTTTTCTGATTTTTTTCGATTTTTTCAAAAACGGCTCTAACGATTTTTTTTAAATTTTCATTTTTATTAAATTTTTAATGTGTATTGATGTGAGATAGGTGATTTTCCAGTTGAATACTTTCCTTTGTTTTTTTTCTATTTTTTTTTATTAACTCCTATTTTAAATAGAACACCCGGTATATTATTACATGTTTGAATTCATCTTAAAATTGTAGAGAAAATTTGTCTCTTCACCTAACGCTCTATTTTGCACCGTTTTGACAAATGCTTAAAAATTTAAAATCTAATTTTTGGCCAATTATAAGATCACTGTAAAAGGAAGTTGTGTGCGTGTATCACACCAGATTTTTACTTCCTTTTACAATAAAGGAAGTATTGGATTCACCCCAAAAATTCGAAATTGAGTTTTCAACAGATCTTAACGTTATAGACTCCCCTGAACCCAAAAAACATATTTTTTTTCATTGGTCTGTCTGTCTGTCTGTGTGTCTGTGTGTCTGTGTGTGTGTGTGTCTGTCTGTCTGTGAACAGAATATCTCAAAAACGAAAAGAGGTATGGCGTTGAAACTTCATATATAATTGTTGTGTACTATGTAGATGCGACAGCAAGCTTTTGAAGAAAATCGCATAACCGGAAGTATGGTGTTTACTCTTGTGATTTTTCTGATTTTTTTCGATTTTTTCAAAAACGGCTCTAACGATTTTTTTTAAATTTTCATTTTTATTAAATTTTTAATGTGTATTGATGTGAGATAGGTGATTTTCCAGTTGAATACTTTCCTTTGTTTTTTTTCTATTTTTTTTTATTAACTCCTATTTTAAATAGAACACCCGGTATATTATTACATGTTTGAATTCATCTTAAAATTGTAGAGAAAATTTGTCTCTTCACCTAACGCTCTATTTTGCACCGTTTTGACAAATGCTTAAAAATTTAAAATCTAATTTTTGGCCAATTATAAGATCACTGTAAAAGGAAGTTGTGTGCGTGTATCACACCAGATTTTTACTTCCTTTTACAATAAAGGAAGTATTGGATTCACCCCAAAAATTCGAAATTGAGTTTTCAACAGATCTTAACGTTATAGACTCCCCTGAACCCAAAAAACATATTTTTTTTCATTGGTCTGTCTGTCTGTCTGTGTGTCTGTGTGTCTGTGTGTGTGTGTGTCTGTCTGTCTGTGAACAGAATATCTCAAAAACGAAAAGAGGTATGGCGTTGAAACTTCATATATAATTGTTGTGTACTATGTAGATGCGACAGCAAGCTTTTGAAGAAAATCGCATAACCGGAAGTATGGTGTTTACTCTTGTGATTTTTCTGATTTTTTTCGATTTTTTCAAAAACGGCTCTAGCGATTTTTTTTAAATTTTCATTTTTATAAAATTTTTAATGTGTATTGATGTGAGATAGGTGATTTTCCAGTTGAATACTTTCCTTTGTTTTTTTTCTATTTTTTTTATTAACTCCTATTTTAAATAGAACACCCGGTATATTATTACATGTTTGAATTCATCTTAAAATTGTAGAGAAAATTTGTCTCTTCACCTAACGCTCTATTTTGCACCGTTTTGACAAATGCTTAAAAATTTAAAATCTAATTTTTGGCCAATTATAAGATCACTGTAAAAGGAAGTTGTGTGCGTGTATCACACCAGATTTTTACTTCCTTTTACAATAAAGGAAGTATTGGATTCACCCCAAAAATTCGAAATTGAGTTTTCAACAGATCTTAACGTTTTAGACTCCCCTGAACCCAAAAAACATATTTTTTTCATTGGTCTGTCTGTCTATCTGTGTGTCTGTGTGTCTGTGTGTGTGTGTGTCTGTCTGTCTGTGAACAGAATATCTCAAAAACGAAAAGAGGTATGGCGTTGAAACTTCATATATAATTGTTGTGTACTATGTAGATGCGACAGCAAGCTTTTGAAGAAAATTCATAACCGGAAGTAGGTGTTTACTCTTGTTTTTTTCGATTTTTTCAAAAACGGCTCGAACGATTTTTTTCAAACTTCTCATATTTATTACATTTTTAATGTGTATTTATGTGAGATATGTGATTTTCCAGTTGAATACTTCTAAAATGGGTTTCTTTTGTTTCTTTCTATTTTTTTTATTAACTCCTATTTTAAATAAATCACCCGGTATATTATTACAGTTTTGAATTCAGCTTAAAATTATAGAGAACATTTGTCTCTTCACCTAACGCTCTATTTTGTACCGTTTTTGTAGAATTTGTAATTTTTTAAAAATTTTGACAAATGCTTAAAAATTTTAAAATCAAATTTTTGACCAATTATAAGATCACTGTAAAAGGAAGTTGTGTGGGTGTATCACACCAGATTTTTTACATTATTTTTACGTGTATAATACACACTGGAGTTTGGGCCGTTCCTCCCGACCTACTCTGCATAATGTGTTACATACTATACTTTTTCTACGACCACAAATTTAGACAATATAACAACACATTATTTCATAAAATTTTTAACATTTATTATATTAGGTTAAATTAGGCTTGACAAACGTCAAAGTTGACTGATGAAAACTAACTTGATTTTAGTTTTGGCTGTGCCTAATAAAACAAATTTTGTTTGAACCTAACTTCACAAGAGGCTCTTTAGTCACAGGTTATGAATTTGTGATTAAAAGATTACTTAGCGACGTGTATGTTAGTATGTTAAATGCCATTTTAGTTAAAGGAGTAGAAAAATATGTAATCCGAAAAATTATTTCAATATTCAAAGGTTGGAAATTATCATTTCTGGAGACAGGAAATTCCAATATGTTAAGTACTTTGTGATTCGACAAATTACTTTTTTAATGAACTTTATAACTGTTTAAAGAGATTATGAAGTAGATTTTATCACTAAAAGAAAAAAGTACGGTTGCTACTTGGTCAGAGGTCGACAGTTAGGTTTCAGAAAGCAAAAATCTCAAATGTTTATGGTAACTAATACATTAGTAAACAAAATTTGATGTGATTTTGTTCACTTTGACGCGATGTTAGCTAACACCAGACTTAACATTGCTTTCTGTAACCGGCCCTTAAAGTCATTCCTTCTTGAAAACAGAAACGATTGCAAAACTCGACCAATGATAGTTTTTTTTTACTACACAGTCATGAAGCATTTGTTTAATTTCAAACAGTATATATAATTTTCAGTTCTAATCTTTGAGTGCCGGCCGTGTAGCATATAAAATTTAATTTAGTTTTCTGACATTTTGGCTGTAATAGTATATTATGTTATTAGGAGCAAAAGTTATATTTTATGTGGCGAGGCTGGACGGGTTATCTGCCAGCTTGCGAGGCAGATAATTACAGCCGAGCCACATAAAGATACTTTTGCTCCGAATAACATATAGTATTTTTTCTTTAAACGTTTTTATAATAAAATTATTTACAATTTAGTGAACAAAATTCGAAGGAAATTACTTGATCTTGTCAGCGGCAGATAATATTATCTGCCGCTTGGCAGTAAAGTGACAGATTAGCATCATCAATCCAGCAGTATAATGCCATATTTTACTGCCGTTTGAAGGAAAAAAAATTATTTTTTTAGAAGATGTGGCAGCGCTTTGTAAGATAATACTCTGGAATAATGAGCCACCAACCGGAAAATCAATTTTTATATATTCCGATCTAGATCTATCTACACTTGAGCAAGGGCTCAATAAAACTACGGTTTTTACCACATCACTTTCTAAGGAAGAGTGCGAAGAAACATTTCTACAAAATGGTGCTCACGTAGTAGTAACCAAGTATGACTTATGTACCAACAAACTTCAAAATGCTAAAAAATCTACTTGCAAGAAGTTTACTGGAGTTCCTCTGTTCATCAAGAACTATAGTGTTGGATTTATTGGATTTTCCTCTTCAAGAACTGTTTGCGATGATGATCTTCCAGATATTTACACAAACGTCGATGCCTACACGGGTTGGCTAACTGAACAAATGAGACCATGGCCAACAAATACTGGTATGTTACAATACAGCTAGAATAGCTTTCAGAATAAATAATAGATACATATATGTATACTCTCCTCGTCCTATTTTGATTAGTGACAATTGTAGGTCTGTTTTCACAAAACAATAGAACGTGAGTTATACCGAGTGACCGGTTTCAATATTGAACATAGCAAGTTTTTAATTTGTAGTAAACAAATGATATGTCTAACGCAGTGGGTGTCTTAAGGACTTTCAGCCTTTCTTCTCCATATAATTTAAAGTTCTGATCTAGACAATCTTATTTTTTTAAATTAAATCAAATGTTTGTAGTAGCGTTGTGATGTACCATGCTTTTGCTATTTCAGTTTTAAAACCGGATATCTGATATGTGTAAGACCATATTGTAGAGTTTCTCTATTTTGCTTCCCATTCTATGAGCTAGTAGTAATATTCAGAGAGAATCTTGTAATAAATAGAAGTAGCTTTGTCTCTTAACATCACATCTGTAGCAAGGGTAAAAATGAATTATTTCATCTACACAGTTTTACACTTCAGCATTCACTATAAAGTAATAAATGTAAATTTTCTAAACTACACATTTCTAATTAAATAGTATCGTAAGAGAACTAAACATTTTATATTTTACAATATGTCGAGTAAACTATGTTTCTTCATTAACATTGTATTAATGTCGTTAGTAAATTTTATCAATTGTAGACCCATGTACGACACCAAATGGACAAGTAGGCGAATGCTGGCACGTGCTTCATTGTCCATCACTCTTGGATGCCTTTTCAGATGTAACTACTTCAACGGAAGCTTATTTGCGTAAATTTATTTGCCAAAGAGGAGAAGAAGGCGAGTTTTCCGTGTGTTGTGTCACGTCACCAAATTCCACAGTTATTCACAGAAAAGACGAAGCAAAACCAGCCGACGTGCCTGCTAAATTTCTTGGAGCTCGTTTTTGTGGATTACAACATAGAGACGATTATTTTTCTTTGTCAACAGCAGTAGCTTTAGACGAGTTTCCATGGATAGCAATAATAGAAGATTCGTCATTTACTCAATGTACGGGAACGTTGATCAATTCAAGGTACGTTCTCACAACAGGACACTGCGTGGCAGTTAATAAGGATACTACAATGTAAGTCTACTAAAATGTAGTTATAAGCAATTTTAATAATAATTTTAGTATTACTTCAGTGTCCGACTTGGAGATTATTATCGATTTAACACCACATCTTGTGTTGAAGTTCCAGATATTGACGAAACTGACTGCAGTGAAACTGCAAAATATGGCATAGAGGATATAATACAGCACCCATTTTACATACCATATTTTGCTGTGAACGATATAGGTTTACTGCGACTCAATAAAACAGTCTCCTATTCGGGTAAAGATTATTTCTATAACAACCTTTTTATCATTAGGTCTATCTGAGTTACAACTGACATATTACTCACAAACTTTTCCTAACCGTGATAAAAGTTACTTCAACGTTCGTTAAACCTATTTACAAAATTTTGCAAAATACTTTATTTTCTTATTTTACTTTATTTACTACCTCATTCTTATAAAAAAAATAGTCAATCCCAATACTTTCGGTCACTGCAACAGCATTGCTACTACCCATTCTACTAGTGTCATCTTTGTATAGCTGAAATAATTGTCTAATGTTTCCCATAGAAAATATGTACAATAGTTGTGTGTATGCCCTTTCGGGTTTACTACTCTAGGAGGTGCACTCTTTAAACATTTATCTTGAGACAATGTCTGCAATTTGAATTAGGTCGAGGTGATTTCTTTCATTTAATTCTCGTTGTAATTGTACACAGTTAAGAGTTTATTACACAGCATGTTATAGTATATTGCCAATAAATTTATTATTATCAATAATAAATTGAACCGGTTTTTAAATTATATCTATAAAAGCATATAGAATGTGGCTATCACATTTAAAACGTGATTCTAGTTTTCATTAAGTAAATAGCAATCGTAAAAGCTGTAAAACTTTGAAAAAAAATTGACAAGCGCTATGAGAAATAAAATTTGCAGTTCTGTGGTGAAAAAATTATCCTATTTCCTTCAATAACCCGTCTGCTGCTGGCCGCTGTCTCGTGTACGAACTTCGTGAAAAAAGAGCGCGTGGTGTATTGAATAGTCAGAAGTGTGTATTCTTGTCGTGTTAAAATTTTTGTTGATAAAATACGTTAAAGTTTTTTGTTTTTTCATAAGATAATGGGTAAATATACTGAACACGAATAAAGGTATGGCAAAAATCGTACACTTTCTTCCAAGCAAAAAAGTAGAAGCCGAATGGTTAAAAGATGGCATAAGGCAAGTAAAACTAAGAGTAAGAGTGTAAGTGCGATAAAAAAACATGCTGAATTAGCTTGTGTTTGATATGTATCGTTAATACAGATATTGATTTTAATTTTAGTTAATTTTACATTGAACACAGACCATTTGTCCTTGTCATTTGTTTAATTTCGAACGTCCTTACTCGATTTTTAGTAAGATACTAATAACCGCCATGTTTTTCTATTGTCTGCTGTCCTGAGAGCTTTCGAGCATGTCATTTTTGTAAGGTCAATTACTTGATTAAGGAATCTGTTCGGCTAGTGCCCTCTTCTCCTGCCAATTAATCTTACCACCGATTTTCGGACTTTCGGTTTCATTACGTCGAATAACTTGGGAAAAAGATAGCAAGGCATTTCTTTGAATCGCTGACAACGACTAGGAATAGGAATCCAATACAAATTCTGTTAGAATTGACTTATTCTATTTGGTATGTGCTATACACGGCATGCATCTGCTTGTTATTTCAAAGGACTCGAGTTGTTACCTACCTTCTCATCATATTTATATTTTAGGTTTCGGTTGTGATTGAAAAATTAGAACTGACTTGGTTTTTTAGTAAATTTGCTGATGTTCTCATCTTCCATACGTTAATCTGTTTATCTATTTCGAATTTTGTGATAACAATCGCTAGCTCTCTTTCGCCTATGCAATCTCCATTATTTACATTCCTAGCACCGAGATATACAATTTCACTCTTCACTTTCATGCCTCTGGTTAGATTTAATTGTGTTGTTACAGTTTCACTTTATCGTCTACGGTGCGGAGGAGTTTCTAGTTTTTAGGGCGGTATCTACCCTTGTTCTGTGGTATTTTACTTTTGGTATTTTTGGGCTTTTGATGCTCTTGCTTTAAGTATCGTTGTTGGTGTTGGATGTTTTGACACTGTGATTGTAGTTGGAGAATGGAGTAAATGATTGGGGAGAAGTTGTCTTTAGTTAGAAGTTGATGCTAGGCTAGTCAGTGGCGCGCCCTTTTTCTATTCAGCTACGAAGAGTAATAGTTCTCTCTGGTTTCATTCCTTTTCACCTAAATTTTGGGTTGGTGGTTTTTAGCACTTCTGCCCTGGGAATGATCCAGAATTTAGCGCAGATACCTTTTGCGTAATCTAGTGCTTTAACATATTAGTTAATATAACTGAATATGAGTTTATGTCCATCCTAATTGCAGGAATTTCTGTTTTGCTTAATCCCTTCCACGTGTGCTACTAAATGGTTACGTTTTTATTCTTACCATAAAATGTCTGTATGCCATCTGAGTAGTAAATATTTTTTTTTTTTTTTTTTTTTTTTTTTTTTTTTTTTATTAAAATAACTGTTTGCAATCTGTAAAATATACAATAAGCAAAATATATGTTACAATGTGTAAAATGTCATGTTTAAAAATGTGGGAGCGGCATTCCTTTGAATGACACTCTTTTGTTACTGTTTGCGCACTATTGTGAGTTAATTAACTGAATCTATATGGTAGTTCAAGTGGTTTAAACCGTTTCAGTCTATGTGTGTCCTCACTATTGTCAAGCAGGTTAACTGCATAAACGTTGGTGTGGTACGATAGTTTGTTTAAGTATTTGACACTGCCTTCACTTATTTCTTCTCTCACTGTTTTCACTTTTAGATCCTTTATGATGTCTGCGTTTCTTACGTAGTATGGCGCATCACACATAACGCGGAGTGTTTTATTTTGGAACCTTTCTATGATTTGAAGAGTTGAGTTTGCTGCAGTGCCCCAAAGCTGAAGACCGTATGTCCAGATTGGTTTGAACGCGACCTTGTATATTAACACCTTGTTTGATAGGGATAGCTTGGATCTGCGTCCGAGTAGCCAATAGTGTTTCCGTAGTTTCAGTCCCAATTGTATCCTCTTTTTCCAGACATGAGTTCTCCATGTCAGTCCTTTGTCTAAATGCATCCCTAAGTATTTTATTTCGTTGACTTGAGCTATTGGAGTGTTGTTTAAAAGGACGGGTGGTGGGCTGCCTTTACACTTGGTGAAAGTAATATTAGCTGATTTATCCTCGTTGATCTTAACTCTCCATTTTCTGGCCCATTTTTCCACTTCATATAAGTTCAGTTGTAGTAGTGTAGCAGCTACCGTAGGATCCTTGTGTTTGACTAGAACCACCTTGTCGTCGGCAAACGTGGCCGTAATTGAATGACTGCTTGTAGGAAAATCTGCCGTGAAGAGTAGGTACAGAATTGGACTGAGTATGCTCCCTTGTGGAACTCCGGATTTAATTGGATTCAGCTCTGACAGTTCTTGACCATATTTTACCTGGAAATACCTTTCTTCCAAGAATGACCTAAGGATAATATAGTAGCAGTGTGGAATTGTTTTTTTAAGCTTATATAAAAGCCCTTTGTGCCACACTCGGTCGAAGGCTTGGCTGTCGTCCAGGAAAACCGCTGAACAGTATTTCTTTTCTTCGAAGGTTGTATTGATTTCATCCACGATCCTATGCACTTGTTGAACTGTTGAATGGCCTTTTCTAAACCCGAATTGGTGGTCTGGTATCAAGTTCATATCCTCTATGATTGGTTCTAGTCTCTTCATAAGTAGTTTTTCGAAAAGTTTGCCCATGATAGGTAAGAGGCTGATAGGTCTATAGGAGGAGACCTCGTTTTGTGGTTTATCGGGTTTAGGAATGAGGATCATTTGTGCGACCTTCCATTGGGACGGGAAGTAGCCTAGTCTTAACACTGCGTTGCATATTAACGTTAGCATAACAACGCCTTTACGAGGAAGTTCTTTGAACAATTGGCCGGAGATGAGGTCATAGCCTGGGGATTTTTTTGGATTTAGGTTATATTTGATCATCTCCTTTATTTCACTAACTGTAAAGAGGTTTGGTAGTGGCGTCATCTGGTACGGTGCTTCCAGTGCCTCGTTTATTTCTTGTTCCTCGTTTAAGGGTATTTGAGATGGTAGTGGTTGGAACACTGTGGTTAGGTGGTTGGCGAAGGTTTCTGCTTTCTCTTTATCTGAGCGTGCCCAGGATCCGTTATTTCTTTGTATGGGGGGTATTGGCTGATGTTGGTGTTTAATGTTTTTTGTTGCCTTCCACAGCGCAAAGTCGGAGTCTGCTGTGGCGCTCAGGTTTTGTAAGTAGTCTTGGAAGGAGTCGTTTTTTAGCTCTTTTATTAATTTTTTTAGTTCTGAGGCTGCCCGGTTGTACCGTCTTCTGTCTGAAGGGTAGTGTGTGGATTGCCAAATTCTTCTCAACCGCCTTTTTTCCGCAATTTTGTGCTTGATTACTAGGGGACACTGTTCATTTATTCTCTTGGCCGGTATTTCAGGTGTAGCTTGCCATGCAGCGTTTTGTAATAATTTGGTGAACCTGTATACTGTTAGTTCTAGGTCTTCTTTGGTTTTTAAAGGAATTCTTAGGTCTACCTGGTTGTCCAATATTTTTCTGGAATAGCCCCAGTTGGTTCTTTTATTGCTTAATTTTATTGGGTTTTCTTTTTCAATAATAGAGGTGCTTACTGTAGCTACGACGGGGGAATGGTCCGAATGTAGGTCCCAATTTGGTGTGATTTTCAGATAGCCAGGTGCGATTCCTTTTGTTAGGAAAAAGTCGAGGAGATCCGGCTTCCTCCCCGGGTCAGTCGGCCAGTAGGTCGGTTGATATGTTGACAAGTGACCTAGTTGTAGTTCTTGTACTACTTGGTAAAGCGTTTTTCCTCTACCTGGAGGTGATAACCTGGAGCCCCATAGTGTGTGTTTCGAGTTATAGTCTCCTCCAGCCAAAAATCTGGGTCCTAAGGTGCTGAACAGGTCTATAAAGCCTTTCTTGCTTGCGGGGTAATTTGGTGGACAGTATACCGCTGAGATCGCTAAGGGTCCCTGCCAGTCTTCCAACATAATGCTAGTGGCTTGCATGAAGTCTTCTTTAAATTCTGGAAGTTGATGGTGTTTTATTTGATTTCTGATGATGATGGCTGTTCCCCCTCGTGCGAACCTTTCTGCGTCTGGATGATTTGTTGTGTATGTGGTATAGTTCGGAATTTTAAAGTAGGTTTTATTAGAGCAGTGTGTTTCGGCAATCAGTAGTATATCTATATCGTTATGTATGAGGAATATTTCTATTTCTTGTTTGTGATTGAGAATGCCGTTTGCATTCCATAACGCTATTTTAAATATTTGAGCCATTTTTCCCAATTAATGCTTCTCTGAGAAGTTTGATTTGCTGTGTTAGGTCGTTTATGGTTTTTTGCTGGTCTTGAATTGTTTGTTGCATAGCTAATATAACCGCAGTTAGGTTGTTGGCTTGTTGGTCTGGTGACTGAGGCGAATTTTGACGGATTTGTGGTAAAGGTGGGAATTGGGTGCTATATGCTCCTAATTGTGTTTGACTAAGTGCCTGGAAATTATTTGGGAACTGGTGGGTGTTGTTATGATCGGTTGAGACTATGTTTCTGTTTGTTTGTTGATGTTGGCTTTGGGGAGGGTAAGGAGACGCTGCTTGGGTGTTGTATGTTGGTTGTGACGCTGGATGTTTGTTTTGGTGTACGCTGAATTGGGGGTGGTTAGGGAATCTTCTGCGTAGTATTTCAAGATGGACTTTGCAACCTTTATAGTTTGCTGGGTGGTCGCCTTGGCAAAGCACGCATTTGGCTGGATTACCGTCCTTTTTATTTTTGATGCATGTGCGGTAGTCGTGAAGTCCAGCGCATTTTACGCATCGCGCTGGTCTCGTGCAACGGTTTCTGGTGTGACCATAGCATTGGCAGTTTTTACATTGTGGGATTTGTTGTTTTCTTCTTGGTTCTTCAAAATCTACCACTGCGTTACCAATGCGTTTGATTTTGAATATATCTTTGTTGTTGGGTTTTTGCAGAATATCAATGAAAAATAGGTTCTTCTTTTGTTTTGTCTCTCTGTTTAGTACATTCATTATGCTTACAACTTCGTGACCTTCTTTTTTTAGGAATTCTTTAATGAATTGTTCACTGGTTGTGTAGTGTAAATTTCTTAGTACCACTCTATACTTTTTCTCTTCATCAAGGCTGTATGTGTGTCTTGCAACCTTATGCTGGTCCAATGCATCACGTATCTTCTTGTAATCGGCTATATTATCAATTTGCAATTTTACTTTATTACCTGGCATTAGTTGGTACCAATAGTTATTTTTGTTGATATGAGTTTCGATGAGGGTAATCAGCGGGTTAATTGCTGTTACGTAGTGTAAGATGAATACCGGAACTTTCTCTTTATTTTCCGTTGTTGCATTATTGCTGGATGCGTTGGTATCATTTGCGTTTGATAAGGGTTGGTATCTGTTTTGAGTTGTTACAGTTGTGTTTGTATTTTGGGGGGTGTTGGTTTTTTTCCTTTTGTTTCTTGGTTTCACTTCTTGGAAGTCATTAAGAACAATATGTCCTGTATCGTCGCTGTTAATTGACATGTTGTCAGGGGGGATGGCTGTCCCGTTTGATATTGATTGCGATATTGTGGGGGTATGGGGTGTATAATAATTTATGTGAGGCGCAGCCGGCCCTGTCTGATTGATGAATGATGCTTGATTGTAGATTGGGGGACCATGCGGGTAGCAGGAACTGTGGGCTGCTGTGGAGTACACCTCTGGTTGCTGTTGATAACTCTGAGGAGTTAGCGGCCACTGAAGCATCTGGCTGTATGTTGGATTTGCAGGATTTATTTGATTTGAGAATATTGGGTTTTGTGAGTGTACTGCGGCTTGTGGTAACATATAACTTTGTGGCGTTAGCATTTGTGTGTTTGCATATTGTGATTTTTGCTGTTGTCCTCCGGGGTTGTTGTGAGGATTAATGAATTGGGAATTATTAAGATTAACAGGGAATCCATCGCTGTTCCCTTGCATTTTTAATTTTACACTGCTAGCTTTTAGTTGTAAATAAACTTACTTGTTGTATTTCTGTAGGTAAACTTGACCTCAGGTCGGCAAATGCTTGGGCTGAATGATAACGGAACGATTCTAACACGTCAATGCACTTTGAAGGTCTGTGCAAAAACTAGTAAATATTTTAAATAATTTTTTCGTCGACCCACATATAAAATGCAATTTTACGAACGCATTTACGTACGAGAACTGTAACTTTTTTGGACACCATTAATTTTTCGTCCACAAACACTTTACGGCCGCACTTTACAGCTGCAAACGTTTTTCGACCTCAACAACTCTTATAATTCGGACTCCACTTTAATTTTTTTTCAAATTATGACGGTTGACGGAAAAATTTAATATGCACCTCGGACGAAAACTGCTTTTTATGGCCTTGCCTGATTGCTTGCCTCGGTTATCGCCTCGGCTAGCAATTTCAGACATCGTCCATAAAAAGCCAGTTTTCGACCTAGATACATAAATAACTATTTCTCCGATCGGATGAAAAAATATACTTTTCCGACTTTTTTTTCGGATTGCAAAATGCATGATTTCGGTATATTTACGTCGTTGCTAAACAACAAACAATAAGAGTACGCAAAGGCATTCGTTGCTAAGACGACTAGAAATAACAGAACGGGAACAGGCCGTGTCTCTAAAGTAGTTTACCGATGCGCAAAGAGCCGAAGTGAGCTCTAGCGCGAAACTGTAATGAAAACTTCCATCGTGGTATGCATACTATTTTATTCATAACCATTTTATTATAAACAAGAATTGGAATTAACAATCTTCCAAAACTAACGTTAATCAAATAATAATACAAGGCAGTGAAAGGTCGGGAAATGATTACTTCCTTACCGTGGCCATGGCTACCTACTTCTAGACCGGTTGGAAAGTAAAAGTTGGTAATAGTTCATTTTACAACTTTTTAAAAGTCAGTACCGATTTTTATTACACTTATGGTTGCGAAAAATTGTATATATCGTTAGGAAGTTTATGCCATGCTAGAAAAGGAAAAGGAATTTCCGACGTGTAATGAACAATACTCTTTACTATACCTCTTTGAAAAACGACAATGGCACACATACATACATATGCTTTATCACTCATAGCAACTGCTATTTAGAATGTTGTTGACAACTTGTAGAACAATCTACTATTCCTGGCATAGGCCGGAACTTATTCATTTTTTCGTTTATTCCAATCGGAGAAAAATTAGTAGTGCGTAACACCTAGGAAAAGTAAATTTTTATACAATATACAATTTTCTTAGATAACAAAAAATAACAGTACGCAAATGTCGTAAAAAAGTTGTTGCTGCCCTAGGCTTAAAAAACATGATGGGAACAAGACAGTTATTAATTTTTGCATTTATTCCGGTTAGAGAGCAAATAGTAGGTATGTTTTATTCGTATAAAAAATGTGTTATAGGACCCTTTAGATTGTCGGACTGCGCTATGCGTCGTCCGGCAACTTCTTTATTCGTCAAAAAACATATGTTTGTACTAACCATACAAATTTATCTTATTTTTGAGGTCTATGTATCCATCTGTAGTTTTTCTGGTTTGAACTGTCTCGAATCAGTGACGCTTTCAGACACTTTGGATAAGAGTCAGCTGGCACATTTGCTATACCCTCTGGCAATTGCAAACTACTATGTGTTTCTAGGAATAGTTTATTGCTATTATTAACTATTATTTAGAAATTTTATTCTGAATCCCAGGTGTAGCTAAGCGAATACGACAAAGAAAATAAATCGTGGTTTTCCTTGTCTTAACGAAAAATCGATGCCAATAATGCTAAGCCTGTCAAAAAATTGTCTAGGCTGACGTTCCCTGTGTCCTTGTCAAATATTATAAATGATAAATATGTTCATTAGCTTACTTCATACTCTCTTCTCTGCTTTATTTCCCTGCTATTAATATGCTGCAGCCATTAAATTTTGTTAATAGAGAACCAGCATCGCTTATAAGTTGCATTTGTTGCTACTTTTAATTTTCAGAATTTGAACTTCTGCTTAGCTGAGAACCATTTTCACCTCATATTTTTATGAATTTTGGTTTGTGGTCGTTTATTTTCACCCATCACTTACTTTCCTTTAATTTTAGTATTATTCTCTTAGCTTCTTCTTGCAGCTTTATAGTACAAGTATCAGAGGAAGACTAATAGTTGTAGATAACGATGGCAATGTGGATATTGCAATCCTATTAACTGATATTCATCTATGTTTATATCTATATCTAATGCCAAATAAGCTTTTTTTCTTCTTTCCTCTAAGTTCTCTACAAATACATTAATAGAAATGTAAGGATAATTATATTGCATATGTTTTTAAGAATGCACTATTGCAAGCATAGGTGTTCATTTAACAAGTCTCCTACTTGAAGAAGTTTTTAATTAGCCACTTTTTTAGATTACGTTCGTCCTATCTGCTTGCCCATACCAGGAACCAAGACTGCAAAGGTTGGCGACACCATGTACATGTCTAGCTGGGGTACCCAAGCCGACCGTTCAAAACAAGGAATTAAGAAAAAGGTGTTGACACAGTTAATAGAAGAGGCAGAATGCCAACGACAATTTCGGAGAAAAATTACGTTTATCAATTATATTAAACATTTTAACAGAATCTGCACTCTAGATTATCAAAATAACACGGAATTTGCTACCAGGAGCGATGAAGGTGGACCATTGATGTTTGCAAATAAGTACCGATGGCATATCGAAGGTCTCGTGTTCCAACTTATTCAGAGTCGTAACTTACCTGTGGTTTATGTAAATGTACGAAGGTACATAAATTGGATTGTAGAAAGTATGGAACCCTGGTAATGTTTTGTGATACTTCTTATACTTTTAAAGTAAAATGTAGTAAACAAAATTCAGAAAATGTTGTAAGTGCATACTAATTTGGGAATAAAGGTTGGATATTTGTCAACTTAACCATGCATTTATATTTAATTAATTGCTTACGCCCTAATGTTTGCTTCACGAGAAGAAATAGAAAACCTATGTAATCTGTAACCGGCGACATGAAGTCTGGAAAAAGCCAAAACTAATTTTATGTAACTTTTAAACGGGTAAACCATCAGCCTTGCATGCCGTAGTTGTAGTATGTTTCTATAAGTGGGGGAAGTAGACTTATAGCTTATGAGCAGCAGTGTTCTATCAGCAGTGTTTGTGTTAATAACCCATCAGAGCCCGTGAGACTCTACATTACCGTTAACGGAATTATTTCGCGGAACATTAATACTGAATTTTTCTGAATCCTTTATCTAATAGACTTGTCTGTCCGGGACGCTGTTTCAGCAGCCAAACCGTAAGAGATAGAGAAAAAAGTTATTAAAGTTATATGTTTGGAATGGTCATGTCAGGTCAGGAACCGAATTTTAATCAATTTTAAAAAATATTGTTTTTATTTAATACGCGTTCTATTTGGAAAACGGTCTTTTTTGTTTTATTAAATGAGACATTTGTCTCACTGGTTGCTAGTTTCTTTATAATGTCAGTAATATGGTCGAGCAAGTGCGTCATGCACTGTTTGTCGGAGCGATTCCGACTTTGAGAAAACGATTCTGCCAATAGCGATGTGGAAAATGTTGATTCCGCTTAAGAAATAGAAAGCGATAGTGATAACAGTTTCCAAACAACCCGAAAATGTAAGTATTTCAAATGAATCGGAAAACTCACATGATATTGCAGAAAATCAGGCATTTAAACAATTAACCAATGAAGAAGTAACTTATATGGCAAGGCCTAAGAAAATTTGCTATGGAAATCCCCGCTTTTAGTGGCCAGTAGATGAATCCACCAGCAATGTTCAATGGCAGTATATATTTACTCATCTACTGGGTCTACGGGTCAGATTCCGTACTTCGGATATTCGTCAAACTGAGAGACAATACTGTGGTCGAATCGACACGATCGTAGCGGAAAGGGGAGTCAATAATCCGATCGACGACTACTGAACCGCCTGGGGGGGCAATTGGGATTAAGACGCGACGGTCGAAGTATCGTGACGTATTTAGATAGGTTATCAATTAGTTGCTAAAGTGATTTTTGTTTCTGACTCATTTCTTTAAGCAACAGCGAAACCTACAATTCACAAACGGGATAGACAGGGTGATCTAGTGAGTGAATCTCAAAAGTCGACGAATCCTGAAAACGAAGAACCAAGAAAACATGGTGTCCAACACGCCGGCAGGTGAAACCGGAAATCAGCTCCGAACGGACAATGTCGAAAACGCAGGTAGCAGCAACCGACAGGCGCACTACGACGACAGCGCTGCTTACAACTATATTGGCAATGCTCACCGGGAATATGCGCGAGAACGATCTGCACAAACGGAAACGATTGGGAAGCTGACAAAAATGGCGATGCAACGACCACAGCGCGCAACAGCCAAGAACATTTCAAGTTATGTCCGATCTAACGAAAAACATCAGCACGTATGGCGGAGAAGAATACGGCAGAGAAACTATGGTCTGGATCGACGGTATCGACACTGGAGCTCTCGTTCACAATTGGTCCGATCCTTGGAAATAACACGAATGCACCTGTGGAAGGCTGTGAAATTTTGGTAGGACTCATACTCCCAGTTATGTGTTCAAAATGTTTTGAATAGTTTCAGGAGTGTGTGCTACTAAAGCACAGTCGTCAGCATACATTAGTTAGGCGATGCAGCGAGACCCTGCTTTGTATTCGGCTTTCAGGCAATGTTTTTCCCCCCAGTTTTTTGCCCACAAACATGGTGATTGCTGTTATGAATATATTGAACAGCAAAGGGTCCAAGGCGCAGCCCTGTCTGACACCCGTCTTGGTTTCGAAAGAGTCTGTTAGCTTATCACCATATGATATTTTAGGCAGTTATTCTCATGCAGACGTCTACATACTGTTACGTTTTTACGTTCGGGCTATTTAAAAATTATACGACGCTTCTTGTATTAAACATTTATTTACAACTATTAATTATTATTATTTACAAGCACACGAATTAACAAGGCAGAACACAAATTACTTAAACTAACGAACTACAGGCACTATTTCTAACAACGATACATTTATTTATTTATATGCGCTGGATTAAACATCAATTACTTATTTGGCTATTTACGACTTAACCACTAACGATTTATATGGTTATTTATCTGTTATTTATTTCACTAGGGTTATATACACAAGGTTCATTTATATGGGAGCTCTACGCGCTTCGCTGCCGAACTCGAACTGATGAGAACTACCGAGAACTCCGGCGGCCGTGTATTTATATTCGTGTAATTTCCTTCGAGATCAATCTAGACTTCGCTCGACCTTTCTGGGAAGCGCATGACGCACCCATCGCAGCTGGCTCCAAGGGAGCTGACGTCACGCCTCTGCACCTGGGGTCCAAGGTTGCAAGGTCGTTTCTCGAGGGTCCATAACAATCGGGGTACTGGGTCATAATTCCGGGGAAATGACCGGCAGCAGGATCGTTACAATACATTTACAAATTTAGAGGGTATACCGAATTTACGCAGTTCCAAGTGATCTTCTTCCCAGTAACTTTTGCTAGCTTCGTAGAGCTCTGGATCGGTATCTATTCCAGTCGTTAAATTTGTAGACATGGTTGAGGTCGAAATCAATACCTCGGCAGGCAATGCTGAAGTCAAATGACTAATATGTCGTAGGATATAACATGACTCATCTAAAATCTGATTCTTTAATGAATGAGCTCAAAAACTGTCGACTAAACCCGACAGTCCTAAATTATACATGTTAGTATTTTAGGGTTGAAAATGGATGAGGCGAGGTGCTTATAAGCGATTGTATGCAATATGTAGATACTAATCAGATGCGAGTTATGTTTATTTAAGGACGATAGTGTTTTTAAAAAGCATTGATTTGATACTCAAAACACATTATACATAAAATACGTCGGAGCTCTGCTCAACACACTTGTATCATGACAGGCTAACCTAAGTCTAAGAACATAACTGTCTGTGTGCCTGTGAACAGAATATATCAAAAACAAAAAGAGGTATGGCGTTGAAACTTCATATATAAGTTTTATGTACTATGTACATGCGACAACAAGCTTTTGAAGAAAATCGCATAACCGGAAGTAGGTGTTTACTCTTGTGATTTTTCAGTTTTTTAAAATTTTTTAAAAAAGGGCTCTAACGATTTCTTTAACTACATTTTTATTACATTTTTAATGTGCATTTATGTGAGATAGGTGATTTTCCAGTTGAATACTTCTAAAACGGGTTTATTTTGTTTCTTTTTCGATTTTTTTCTCCTATTTTAAATAGAACACTCAGTATGTTATTACATTTTTGAATTCAGCTTAAAATTCTAGATAAAATTTGTCTCTTGAACTAACGCTCTATTTTGTACCGTTTTTGTAGAATTAGAAATTTTTAAAAATTATTGACAAATGCTTAAACATTTAAAATCAAATTTTTTGCTAATTATAAGATCACTGTAAAAGGAAGTTGTGTGCGTGTAACACACCAGATTTTTATTTCTACTAGTTTAAAGTTTGCTCTCTTATAATAACTAATGTTGCATTTGCATTTGATAACGTTTATTGAGCATTGCCAAAAACTAAGACATTGTTTTACACTGTTAAGTGTAGGTATTACTTTCAGTTTTAGATTTTAACAAGACAACTACTATATTTCTTACCATTTGGAACAGTTTGGTTTAATCTTAAAAGTGCTATATCGTTAATTCCAGTAACCGCATCGAAGAAAGTAAATTCACTTAATGGTAATCTATAAATATTGATATTTATTTAATTGCTTACCCCTTACCCCCCACTTTCCCCCCCCCCCCCCCGCCAAAATTTGCGCATGGTGCACGTTGATTTATTACTTCCTTTTACTATAAAGGAAGTATTGGATTCACCCCAAAAATTCGAAATTGTGTTTTCAACGGATCTTCACGTTTTAGAGTCCCCTGATCCCAAAAAACATATTTTTTTTCATTGGTCTGTCTGTCTGTGTGTGTGTCTGTCTGTCTGTCTGTGTTCAGGGTGGAGCATGTAGTGGACTGTATGAATTTAATTTGGACAGTTGCAGGAATATCTTAGGGCTGCAGGAATTAAAAAGGGGTGCAAACCAACGGTCTCGTGCGGTCTCACACGAGATGATGTAGCAAAAAAGACCTGGGGCCGTTGGTCAGCGTGAACACAGTGAAACAAAATTTCAAACTGTATTATTTTAATGACTAGTTCTTTCCTATTTATACATATAAAAATACTGACTTAGCTTACAAAGTTTAATATTTGCCCTAGTTTCAGCTCGCATATGCACTTGCGTATTCAATTTCATAACAAACAAACAGCCAGTTTGCAGGATTGCAGTTTGTTGACCGGGGTCATTCGACCAGTGCTGATAATAAACGCTGATGCTTTGTTTGTAATTTTCGCATGCAACAGTTTGCTTACGAAATGTATGCATATTTAATTTTTAGAGTTAAAATTATGTTTTGGTTCCTAAACAGTCTGCCGAGCGACAAACGGCCGGGATGGTGTGGCTGAGGCTGTCTCTCCATCTTCTTCGTCAGGTGGCAGTGGTTGTAACCTGAAGCTCTCTGATGGGTCTGAATTTGGGCGTGGCTGCGGTTTCCTGTTCTTTCTCCAGTACTTTCATAATGTCCAGATGATACAAACTGATACCAAGATACCGATTGTAGTACCAGTGTTCACCATGATGGTATGTTGATGGTGCCACAAAGGATATTCCTTATGTAGCTGCAACTCGTCTTCTTCTTCTTGTAGGCGTTGAAAATGATCGGACGGTAGCAACACAGGTTCCTCCATTTGCAGTTGAGGGTGGGTGCTCATATTCTGCAAAGTAGTGTTAATAATTACTTGCATTGGTTTGTTGAACCCAGCTACGACAGGAATAGTAGTGAATAGCTGAGTATGCAAGGTAGTCCGTTTGGTGTATATAGTACAATCTGGGAATATCTGGATTATGCCAACATCTTAAATCTTCACATCTTCTCGATTCCCGCTGCATTGTACTGCTGTTGTTGTGGGTTGATTGGAAATAAACAACCATGTATTCGCTGCGTACAGTTTCTTCCATACCAGGGTCTTAACTGTAAACTGATGGACCAAACATTTGATCTTGTTTAATCGTTGATAGATTTCGTCAATGATGCAATTAGGATTGTCTTCAATACTTCGAACGGCGGATGGCCTACATAGGTAGAGATGTTTTCCTATTGGCTCGATCTCCTTTTGTAACATCCGCCCCTCTTTCTAGGGGTTGTACTATTTATCTACCACGGGTTAGCTCATATTTCGGAGATAGGGTTCGTTCGTTAGCTCAGATATACCATAAATAAGCAAAACACACTGACGGAGTATCCGGTATAACATTTATTTTATATAACTATCGTACATAAGTAAATATTCATGTAAGGAAATAAACCAGAATTGTATTGTTCAAAATTAACATTTTTGGTTTGAAATAACGTTGTCGGTTCCTGCGGCTGCTGCAACCCGCGTCACGTCCGTGCCGGCAGGGTCTGTCAACTTCCTAGGAGCTCCGCTTCGAAAGCGTCGAGAATTGTCGGCGCTTCCCGAACGGCGTTGGACTGCGTGCTGTTGGCGGCGCGGTGAAATCTGTCAAATTCGCCGGTTTGCGGTTTATGGCTTCTGTAAACAAATAACACATTAAAACTGCTAACGCGGGTTCTCACCCTATACGGGTAACTACAGTTCGGTGGTGAAATACTCCGCGGAATTCGCCGCCCGACGGGGCTTCGCTTGAAGAACGAAACTCCGGCTCGGCGTGACTTTTGAGGTTATCAATCCTCGACACCTGCATGAGAGCTCTTTGGCGACGCTATCAGTGCGGTCCGCAGAGTTCCCAAGCAAGTCGGCCGCTACAATTCTCAGGGATTAACTCAGGTACATTCTAATTAGATAGCTTGAAGCTTTTAATTCTGCTTGAATAGCACGGCGGTGAATTTAAAATGCAAGGGAGCTGGGATTTTAAATATTACGTTAGCGATTGCTTCTAATCGCAAGGCGGTGAATTTAAAATACAAGGGAGCTGGGATTTTAAATATTACATTAGCGATTGCTTCTAATTCTACTTGAATAGCAAGGCGGTGAATTTAAAATACAAGGGAGCTGGGATTTTAAATATTACGTTAGCGATTGCTATTTGACCAACGGGTTTCGGCGTAGGTTATTTTCAGGATAATTAACTGGCGTTCCAGGCGTTCTTATAGAACCACTGAATTAAACTCAGTTGTCAGGGATTTTCAGGATAATTAACTGGCGTTCCAGGCGTTCTTATAGAACCACTGAATTAAACTCAGCTGTCAGGGATTTTCAGGATAATTAACTGGCGTTCCAGGCGTTTTTATAGAACCACTGAATTAAACTCAGCTGTCAGGGATTTTCAGGATAATTAACTGGCGTTCCAGGCGTTCTTATAGAACCACTGAATTAAACTCAGCCTCAGGACGGCTTGGTGGAGGGACTCTCTGGACAGGGCAGGATGAGGGAAGGATCGGGAACTAGGTGTTTGCTGGAGGAGTATCAGGTATCTCTGGGAAATCTCTGGGGAATCTCTCTTGAAATACACTCAGCAACTGGTCTTGAAATGCTGTTAGGTGGGGAGAAACGGCGCGCGTCATACCTTTGTTTGCGCGGAACTTCGGTCTGTGCTATCTTATCTTGCTGGGACACGCCGGGTTCTTGATAACGCTAAAGGTCGGCGACGTTTAAATCAGCAAATATTATTTAATATTGAATTAATCGGATTCAAACGGGAGCTAGCGTTACATATGCCGGTCCCTTCGGAGGAAACGGGAGTTCGGTGGGCACCTCCTTCAAGGGGGTTCTCAAAACAATGCAGGGATAACACAGAAAACATTCAAACTGGGAAACGCGAGGGTGCTAGATTTTAACAGGCGTTCCTTCGGGATCTATATACCGGATGAGTACAATTTATACTCTAAATTCTGGTCTGGTCGAATACAGAGGTTGCGGTTTCAACCTATATTCTGTCGGCGGAGAAATATGCATATGCTATACACATGCACTCTTCAGGACACGGCGGCGTCGCGGTTTCGACCTACAGGTCCTTCAGGCAAACTTATGTTGCAGGCGGTTGCAAAACTGCGGTCTCAGTTTGCAATTCGGCCAACTTTCAAACTTTCAACATTTAAATACTGGAGCCGGTACAGTCGCGGTTTCGACCTTCAATTATTCCGGGATTCTCTCAGCGTGTGAAACATCTAGGTTCCAGGATAACCTATTCTCACACAATTTATTCGGGAAATTGTAGAGGCTGCGGAGATCAGCATACAATTTCACAAAAAAAAACGGTGCGCAGGATCGCTCTGGGACGCATTCTAAGCTTACGCTCTCTGGAAATTTCGCACACAATTTCGGGCCAACGGTGGACGGTATTCTGGTACGGAAAACACATTATCTCCTTCAAGCTTCGACTACTCGTCTACTATCTCCTGCCACAATCCGGGTTCACGGGGACAAGGGAGCACGCTTCAAAAGGAGAATAACATTCGGGATAGCACTAGCAAACATTTTGGCATTCTAGCATTCTCACTTAACTAGGGCGGCATTCAAACTCGCATTCGGCAATCATATATTTACATTCATTAATTTACAGGCGCACCAGGTGCTTACACGGGTACCTGCAGATATTCCGGCGGACGAGACATCAGGATTGTCTTTCAGGCGGACTGCGGACTACGGATCCTACGGACGAGACATCGGGATTGTCTCTCAGGCGGACTGCGGACTACGGATTCCTTCTGAAATTCTTCTGGCATTGCAGAAGACGGTACTACGCGGGCGGTCCGTAGTATTGTCGGCAATTTAGCTAAGGCACCTCGGGGACGCAAAATCCCGTACCAGCAGTGAAGCTGCTGGCCCCGGAGGGTCGGAGAAGGATTTTCTAGACTGGACGGGATCTCGGAAAGATCTTATCTAGAACGGACAGGACCTGGACGGGGATCTGGGAATTCTAGACTGGAACATCTCGGTTTCTGGGCTCTGGTAGATTCCCCTGGACGGCTAGGCTAAAACAGGTTTTGTGCATTATTCAAATTACAACAAAATTTACTGGTTCGGTATTTTCAGAGTTTACCGGGCTCGGGCGCCATCTGGAGCTGCAGGTGTGTGTTTGCCAATCTATGTACATATATCTGAGTTCACGTTCCTGCTCGAACGCGCCATGTAACATCCGCCCCTCTTTCTAGGGGTTGTACTATTTATCTACCACGGGTTAGCTCATATTTCGGAGATAGGGTTCGTTCGTTAGCTCAGATATACCATAAATAAGCAAAACACACTGACGGAGTATCCGGTATAACATTTATTTTATATAACTATCGTACATAAGTAAATATTCATGTAAGGAAATAAACCAGAATTGTATTGTTCAAAATTAACATTTTTGGTTTGAAATAACGTTGTCGGTTCCTGCGGCTGCTGCAACCCGCGTCACGTCCGTGCCGGCAGGGTCTGTCAACTTCCTAGGAGCTCCGCTTCGAAAGCGTCGAGAATTGTCGGCGCTTCCCGAACGGCGTTGGACTGCGTGCTGTTGGCGGCGCGGTGAAATCTGTCAAATTCGCCGGTTTGCGGTTTATGGCTTCTGTAAACAAATAACACATTAAAACTGCTAACGCGGGTTCTCACCCTATACGGGTAACTACAGTTCGGTGGTGAAATACTCCGCGGAATTCGCCGCCCGACGGGGCTTCGCTTGAAGAACGAAACTCCGGCTCGGCGTGACTTTTGAGGTTATCAATCCTCGACACCTGCATGAGAGCTCTTTGGCGACGCTATCAGTGCGGTCCGCAGAGTTCCCAAGCAAGTCGGCCGCTACAATTCTCAGGGATTAACTCAGGTACATTCTAATTAGATAGCTTGAAGCTTTTAATTCTGCTTGAATAGCACGGCGGTGAATTTAAAATGCAAGGGAGCTGGGATTTTAAATATTACGTTAGCGATTGCTTCTAATCGCAAGGCGGTGAATTTAAAATACAAGGGAGCTGGGATTTTAAATATTACATTAGCGATTGCTTCTAATTCTACTTGAATAGCAAGGCGGTGAATTTAAAATACAAGGGAGCTGGGATTTTAAATATTACGTTAGCGATTGCTATTTGACCAACGGGTTTCGGCGTAGGTTATTTTCAGGATAATTAACTGGCGTTCCAGGCGTTCTTATAGAACCACTGAATTAAACTCAGTTGTCAGGGATTTTCAGGATAATTAACTGGCGTTCCAGGCGTTCTTATAGAACCACTGAATTAAACTCAGCTGTCAGGGATTTTCAGGATAATTAACTGGCGTTCCAGGCGTTTTTATAGAACCACTGAATTAAACTCAGCTGTCAGGGATTTTCAGGATAATTAACTGGCGTTCCAGGCGTTCTTATAGAACCACTGAATTAAACTCAGCCTCAGGACGGCTTGGTGGAGGGACTCTCTGGACAGGGCAGGATGAGGGAAGGATCGGGAACTAGGTGTTTGCTGGAGGAGTATCAGGTATCTCTGGGAAATCTCTGGGGAATCTCTCTTGAAATACACTCAGCAACTGGTCTTGAAATGCTGTTAGGTGGGGAGAAACGGCGCGCGTCATACCTTTGTTTGCGCGGAACTTCGGTCTGTGCTATCTTATCTTGCTGGGACACGCCGGGTTCTTGATAACGCTAAAGGTCGGCGACGTTTAAATCAGCAAATATTATTTAATATTGAATTAATCGGATTCAAACGGGAGCTAGCGTTACATATGCCGGTCCCTTCGGAGGAAACGGGAGTTCGGTGGGCACCTCCTTCAAGGGGGTTCTCAAAACAATGCAGGGATAACACAGAAAACATTCAAACTGGGAAACGCGAGGGTGCTAGATTTTAACAGGCGTTCCTTCGGGATCTATATACCGGATGAGTACAATTTATACTCTAAATTCTGGTCTGGTCGAATACAGAGGTTGCGGTTTCAACCTATATTCTGTCGGCGGAGAAATATGCATATGCTATACACATGCACTCTTCAGGACACGGCGGCGTCGCGGTTTCGACCTACAGGTCCTTCAGGCAAACTTATGTTGCAGGCGGTTGCAAAACTGCGGTCTCAGTTTGCAATTCGGCCAACTTTCAAACTTTCAACATTTAAATACTGGAGCCGGTACAGTCGCGGTTTCGACCTTCAATTATTCCGGGATTCTCTCAGCGTGTGAAACATCTAGGTTCCAGGATAACCTATTCTCACACAATTTATTCGGGAAATTGTAGAGGCTGCGGAGATCAGCATACAATTTCACAAAAAAAAACGGTGCGCAGGATCGCTCTGGGACGCATTCTAAGCTTACGCTCTCTGGAAATTTCGCACACAATTTCGGGCCAACGGTGGACGGTATTCTGGTACGGAAAACACATTATCTCCTTCAAGCTTCGACTACTCGTCTACTATCTCCTGCCACAATCCGGGTTCACGGGGACAAGGGAGCACGCTTCAAAAGGAGAATAACATTCGGGATAGCACTAGCAAACATTTTGGCATTCTAGCATTCTCACTTAACTAGGGCGGCATTCAAACTCGCATTCGGCAATCATATATTTACATTCATTAATTTACAGGCGCACCAGGTGCTTACACGGGTACCTGCAGATATTCCGGCGGACGAGACATCAGGATTGTCTTTCAGGCGGACTGCGGACTACGGATCCTACGGACGAGACATCGGGATTGTCTCTCAGGCGGACTGCGGACTACGGATTCCTTCTGAAATTCTTCTGGCATTGCAGAAGACGGTACTACGCGGGCGGTCCGTAGTATTGTCGGCAATTTAGCTAAGGCACCTCGGGGACGCAAAATCCCGTACCAGCAGTGAAGCTGCTGGCCCCGGAGGGTCGGAGAAGGATTTTCTAGACTGGACGGGATCTCGGAAAGATCTTATCTAGAACGGACAGGACCTGGACGGGGATCTGGGAATTCTAGACTGGAACATCTCGGTTTCTGGGCTCTGGTAGATTCCCCTGGACGGCTAGGCTAAAACAGGTTTTGTGCATTATTCAAATTACAACAAAATTTACTGGTTCGGTATTTTCAGAGTTTACCGGGCTCGGGCGCCATCTGGAGCTGCAGGTGTGTGTTTGCCAATCTATGTACATATATCTGAGTTCACGTTCCTGCTCGAACGCGCCATGTAACATCCGCCCCTCTTTCTAGGGGTTGTACTATTTATCTACCACGGGTTAGCTCATATTTCGGAGATAGGGTTCGTTCGTTAGCTCAGATATACCATAAATAAGCAAAACACACTGACGGAGTATCCGGTATAACATTTATTTTATATAACTATCGTACATAAGTAAATATTCATGTAAGGAAATAAACCAGAATTCTATTGTTCAAAATTAACATTTTTGGTTTGAAATAACGTTGTCGGTTCCTGCGGCTGCTGCAACCCGCGTCACGTCCGTGCCGGCAGGGTCTGTCAACTTCCTAGGAGCTCCGCTTCGAAAGCGTCGAGAATTGTCGGCGCTTCCCGAACGGCGTTGGACTGCGTGCTGTTGGCGGCGCGGTGAAATCTGTCAAATTCGCCGGTTTGCGGTTTATGGCTTCTGTAAACAAATAACACATTAAAACTGCTAACGCGGGTTCTTACCCTATACGGGTAACTACAGTTCGGTGGTGAAATACTCCGCGGAATTCGCCGCCCGACGGGGCTTCGCTTGAAGAACGAAACTCCGGCTCGGCGTGACTTTTAAGGTTATCAATCCTCGACACCTGCAGGAGAGCTCTTTGATAACCTCAAAAGTCATGCCGAGCCGGAGTTTCGTTCTTCAAGCGAAGCCCCGTCGGGCGGCGAATTCCGCGGGGAGAATACGGAACATTCCGCGGAGGAGAATAGGTTATCCTGGAACCTAGATGTTTCACACGCTGAGAGAATCCCGGAATAATTGAAGGTCGAAACCGCGACTGTACCGGCTCCAGTATTTAAATGTTGAATGTTTTCTGTGTTATCCCTGCATTGTTTTGAGAACCCCCTTGAAGGAGGTGCCCACCGAACTCCCGTTTCCTCCGAAGGGACCGGCATATGTAACGCTAGCTCCCGTTTGAATCCGATTAATTCAATATTAAATAATATTTGCTGATTTAAACGTCGCCGACCTTTAGCGTTATCAAGAACCCGGCGTGTCCCAGCAAGATAAGATAGCACAGACCGAAGTTCCGCGCAAACAAAGGTATGACGCGCGCCGTTTCTCCCCACCTAACAGCATTTCAAGACCTATAAAACCAGTTGCTGAGTGTATTTCAAGAGAGATTCCCCAGAGATTTCCCAGAGATTTCCCAGAGATTTCCCAGAGATACCTGATACTCCTCCAGCAAACACCTAGTTCCCGATCCTTCCCTCATCCTGCCCTGTCCAGAGAGTCCCTCCACCAAGCCGTCCTGAGGCTGAGTTTAATTCAGTGGTTCTATAAGAACGCCTGGAACACCAGTTAATTATCCTGAAAATCCCTGACAGCTGAGTTTAATTCAGTGGTTCTATAAGAACACCTGGAACGCCAGTTAATTATCCTGAAAATCCCTGACAACTGAGTTTAATTCAGTGGTTCTATAAGAACGCCTGGAACGCCAGTTAATTATCCTGAAAATAACCTACGCCGAAACCCGTTGGTCAAATAGCAATCGCTAACGTAATATTTAAAATCCCAGCTCCCTTGTATTTTAAATTCACCGCCTTGCGATTCAAGTAGAATTAGAAGCAATGGCTAATGTAATATTTAAAATCCCAGCTCCCTTGTATTTTAAATTCACCGCCTTGCGATTAGAAGCAATCGCTAACGTAATATTTAAAATCCCAGCTCCCTTGCATTTTAAATTCACCGCCGTGCTATTCAAGCAGAATTAAATGCTTCAAGCTATCTAATTAGAATGTACCTGAGTTAATCCCTGAGAATTGTAGCGGCCGACTTGCTTGGGAACTCTGCGGACCGCACTGATAGCGTCGCCAAAGAGCTCTCCTGCAGGTGTCGAGGATTGATAACCTCAAAAGTCACGCCGAGCCGGAGTTTCGTTCCTCAAGCGAAGCCCCGTCGGGCGGCGAATTCCGCGGAGTATTTCACCACCGAACTGTAGTTACCCGTATAGGGCGAGAACCCGCGTTAGCAGTTTTAATGTGTTATTTGTTTACAGAAGCCATAAACCGCAAACCGGCGAATTTGACAGATTTCACCGCGCCGCCAACAGCACGCAGTCCAACGCCGTTCGGGAAGCGCCGACAATTCTCGACGCTTTCGAAGCGGAGCTCCTAGGAAGTTGACAGGCCCTGCCGGCACGGACGTGACGCGGGTTGCAGCAGCCGCAGGAACCGACAACGTTATTTCAAACCAAAAATGTTAATTTTGAACAATAGAATTCTGGTTTATTTCCTTACATGAATATTTACTTATGTACGATAGTTATATAAAATAAATGTTATACCGGATACTCCGTCAGTGTGTTTTGCTTATTTATGGTATATCTGAGCTAACGAACGAACCCTATCTCCGAAATATGAGCTAACCCGTGGTAGATAAATAGTACAACCCCTAGAAAGAGGGGCGGATGTTACACTTTAACTTGTCCTCTTGGATTTCAAAATAGGTTTGTTCGTTGTAGTTGATAGCTAAGAACTCCATTGGCAAGTTCAGTGATGCGTAGGTTCCATTTCCTTTCTTTACTGGAATAGGAGTTGGTTTTATCAAGTTGTACTCCCGCTTCTCAGTTATGTGAAAATAACTGAAGATCTCGATTGATTCAATGTTGAAGCTAACTTCCATCTTGTGCTTTGGCGTAGTAAGAATCTCTAGGTTTGCTGGAAGATTGACCATTGCATTAGTCATTATTCTGTCAAATTGTGACGATGGAATAAATTGCATGATGTCTGCCCTTTTAAATTTTACATTTAGAAGTTGTTTGTACTTCTCACCCATCTCTTGTAAGTAGTTGGTAGCCATCTGATATGATGTCAACACATTTATGTTTAACTTGTTGTCGTCCGTCTTCTTGTACCAAGGTTCCATCTCATTGATTGCTAGCAACCCTTCATTGAGTTTTCTTCGAAAATTATCCAACTTCTGGGATATTCTGGCTTCAGTCTCATTTAGAGTTGCTGCAGTTGACAACATGATCTTCGTCTGACGATTAGATGAATGTATTAATTCTAGTTGATTTTTCTCCAATGATTCGATGTCATGGTAGACTTCATCGTTGACTCCAAACACTGAGGTTAGTAGCTGCCCTAATAATCCTCGCTTGGTTCTGACATCTTGACTATAAATGCTTCTCATATTCCAGATGATCTGTCGTTGCTGCTCTCTCAGGTGATGATTTAATTCCTTGCAATGGGATTCTGCAGATAATACCAGTGCCTTGTCGCATAAGGTATTCATTTGTTGGATTGTCTTGTTTATATCTTCTTCATCTACTTGGATGCTGGAAATGTTCACTGCTACTTCGATCCTGAAGTTTCCCCTCGAGAGTTTTGCGTGGCCAAGTTCTTCAATGAATAGGCCAGGGGACGGATACTTTACTGTATACGACCCCTTGGTTGCCGAAATTATGGTGCATAACGTAAGTAAGAGTGTTATAGTTTTTGTTACTGTTGACACTCCACTACCCCTGCTTTGCTTTCTTCTTCCTTCCTCTGCCTCCTGTCTTGGTAACGGAACGAGCTTGGTAATCGGACGCTTGAGAATTGTGTCTCCCTTTGTCTTAACGGTTGCAACTCTGACAATGCCATCTGTACCTGGATGCACTTCTGTCACTCTTGCTAAAGGCCATCGATTGGGAGGACTGTTTTCATCCTTTTGTAACACTAGATCCCCTACTTGCAAATTCTCTTCCTTCGAAGTCCATTTCGTTCTGCGTTGTAACACAGATAGGTATTCCTTAGACCATATTTTCCAAAAGTCGTTTTTCACCTTTTGAAGTAGTTTCCATCTTGTCAGTGTTTCTGAATGTACTTCTAATGGTAGTTCATTTGGTGTTATAAGTTTCCTTCCAATTAGAAAATGGCCAGGGGTCAACGCTATCACATCGTTGGGATCTGTGGTTAATGGACAAAGTGGTGTCGAATTGAGACATGCCTCTATTTGGTACAGGAGGGTCGATAGTTCTTCAAACGTGAGGGTACTGTTCCCTACAATCCTTTTCATGTGATACTTAGTTGACTTCACCGCTGCTTCCCAGATTCCTCCGAAGGTGGAATAAAGTGCCACTGGATTCCTTCTTGAGTAAGTTTTTCTTGAACGCTAAAGTCTCCTAGAGTTTTCTTGAAGTCCTTCTGCAGAACTCTATTTGCTCCTACAAATGTGGTTCCGTTATCGCTATAGATATGAAGGCATGTTCCTCTTCTGGATGTAAATCTTCTGAAGGCTGCCAAAAAGGCGTTTGTTGTTAGATCACTGACAGCCTCCAAATGAACTGCTTTAGTAGCCAAACATACGAAGATGGCAATATATCCTTTGTATGACTTATTCCCTCTTCCTTTTGCGGTTCTGATCTGTATCGGCCCTGCATAATCCAGTCCAGTGTGAGAAAATGGCAGGGACGGCGTTACTCTAGGCTCAGGTAAATTGTCCATGAGTTGCTGCAACGGTTGTCTTCTGAATGCAAAACATTTCATACAGGTGTGAATTTCTTTGCTTATTATTTTCTTCACATTGATGATCCATAATTTTCTACGGATGTATGCTGCTGTAGCTTGGCTTCCGCCATGTAGCAGTTTCTGATGGACGTTTCTCACTATTAGGTGGGCTAGATGACTATTATGGGGAATGAGAATAGGATGTTTCTAATTATATGGCAACATTGAATTTTGAAGTCTTCCTCCCACTCTAAGAGTTCCTTCATCATCGATGAATGGTCGTAATGGTGCCAAGGAACTTTGTGTGTGAACCGAGATGTTTTTCTTCAAGGTTTGAATCTCTGTTGCCCAGCTGCGTGCTTGCACTATACGGATGATTTGAATGAGGCAATTGTTGAGTTCTGCTGCCGTAGGGTATTCGGTCGGAAACGGTTGTCTTCTGCATTTTTGAGCAAACCTGTTACAGTATGCAGTGACCCGCAGTAACTTCTGCAGTGACGAATATTTGGATAAGATGTCCAATTCTCCTTTTGATGCGATAAATGCTTGGACTTGGTGAATTTTTTCCTCTTCTGTAGCTGTTATGGGAATAGTTGTTTCCGTCAGTGGCAAAGGATTAGTTCGTAACCATTGCGGCCCGTTCCACCACAATAGATGATGCTGTAGTTTGACAGGAGTGAGCCCTCGGGATACAGCGTCTGCTGGATTGTCCTCTGAGCGCACATGATGCCAATTTCCGCTGGTCGTTACTTCCAATATTTCTGTTACCCTGTTTGCAACAAATGTTTTTCATTTCTCCGGACCTGCTCTTATCCAGGATAAGGTTATCATGGAATCTGACCACGCGAAGATGGAGATGCTGCGGATGTCCAGTGCACTAATAGCTTCCTTCAACATTTTTGCTGCTAACGATGCTGCACATAACTCCAGCCTTGGCAACGTTTTCTTCATCTTTATAGGTGCAACCTTTGACTTGGCTGTCAATAGACTTACTTGAATGCGTCCGTCTTGAGACATTACCCTGCTGTAAATTACAGCACCGTAAGCGTTTTCCGACGCATCACAGAATGCATGCAGCTCCATTTCTCGGATGCTGCTGTGGTACCCTAACCACCTTGGAATGGATATGCGTTCAACCAATGGTAACTCTTCTTGAAACTGCTTCCACTCGTTCATTATTTCTGTGGCCACTGGTTGGTCCCATCATTGCTGTTGTAACCAAAGTTGTTGAATTATTAATTTGGTTTTTATTACAATTGGCGCTAACCATCCTAATGGGTCAAACAAACGGGATATTTCTGACAAGATTACCCTCTTTGTAGGATTTGCATCAGCTCGAAGACTGACTCGAAACTTAAATTCGTCTGCCTTTGGACTCCAGTGTACTCCCAAGTTTTTCCTTGTTTCTCCTTCGTCGATCTCGAGTAAATTCTTGTCCTGTAAGTTATCTGGCAATTCTTCAACAAGAGCTGGGCTGTTGCTTGCCCATTTTCTGAGGGTAAACCCTCCATTTTTTAACATATTGATTAGACTTACTTGGAGATGCCTTGCTTCTTCTACGGAGTCAGTTCCCGACATTAAATCATCCACGTAGAAGTCCTTGGTTGCTACTTCTGCAGCCATTGGGTATATTTGTCTTTCATCCTCGGCTAGCTGCAAAAGGGTACGGATTGCCAGGTATGGTGCTGCTGTTGTTCCATAAGTTACAGTGGTGAGTTTAAATTCTTGAATAGGTTCGTCTGGAGAAAACCGCCATACTATCCTTTGGAGGTCCTGATCTTCTTCGGCTATCTTAATCTGACGGTACATCTTTTCAATATCTGCCGAAAAAACAAATTTGTGTTTTTTTCACCTCAGCAGGATAGGCTTCAAATCTTGTTGTAGTCTTGGCCCAGCAGTCATTAGCTGGTTTAAGCTAAGTCCAGTAGTGGTCTTTGAGGAAGCATCATAGACTACCCTTAATTTCGTGGTTGTGCTGTCTTCCTTTACTACTGCTTGATAAGGGATGAAGTAGGTTTTTCGTATATTGGCTCCTGGTTGAACTCGTTTCATATGTCCTAGTTCTAAGTATTCCTTCATAAAGGTTTTGTATTCTTTACCTAGAACTTTATCTTCTTCTAACCGTTTCTCCAGTTGAATAAACCATGCGATTGCCTTTTTTCTCGAATCCCCAAGCTTTTCTATTGGTTCCTTGAACGGAATTTTCACTGTATATGTACCATCAGCATTTCTCTGGTGGTTGCAGTTGTAGAATTCTTCGCATTCCTTGTCTTCGTTGGACATCATCTTTTCTGGTACAACTTCTTCAATCTCCCAAAATTTTGTGAGTTGTTCATCTTCTGCAGCACATGCGACCATGCTAAGAATTTTCCTTTCTTCTGATGGTGCTGTTGCATTCCCCGTGATGATCCATCCAAGTTCCGTGTTTTGCGCTAACAGGCCTCCGTTGAATTTTCGTACTCCTTCCAAAATGATTTCCTTGTAGATGTCTGCTCCTAGGATAACGTCTATTGGTCCAGGTTTCTGAAATAGTGGATCAGCCAACACCATATTCTTACAGTCCTGAAGTTGATAGTTTTCGACTGGTTTTTCTGGAAGTGACTTGGTTAGCTGTGGCAGTATCAGCATCTCACATGTGGTTGTGTAGTTGCTTGGAAATCGTGGACGTAGGTTTACAGTTAATCGTCCTCGGGCTGTACCTGCTCCTTTCTTGCCTAATCCAGAAATGTGCACTCTCACCTTTTCTTCTGGTAGACCCAGCGTTTGAGCTGCATCTCCTGTGATGAATGATGCCTGTGATCCGGAGTCTATCAGGGCTCTGAGATACTCCAAACTCCCTGAGGATGACTGGACCTTAATTAGGGCAGGTGCAAGCAAAACGTTGCGATGCTGTCTTCCTACTAGGCTTGCAACAATGTTTTCGTTCTTATTGGTTGCTGTCGCACTGGAAATTGCCGTTGTGGTCTTGGGAGGCTGTTGTTTGCTAAAATCTTCGTGCAAAAGCCAATGATGTCTTTTATTACATACCTTGCATTTCCCTGGGCAAAAGTGTCTGGAGTTATATTTTCCTGTAGGCTTGAAGCAGTTTGAACATAATTTTTTATTCTTTATGAAGTCCCAACGTTCGGATATATTTAGATTGCTGAATTTTGGGCAGGATTTAATGCTGTGTGATCCTCCGCAGTGGAAGCACGATATGTCAGCAGTGTGGTACGTCTTCACTGCCCACCGATCTTGGTGACTTTTCCATGGTTTCCCAATTCCTTGTTTTCTGGGTTCGAGTTTGTTCCGTCTTTGTACAGCTTCCAGCGACTGAAATCTTGTTTCTAAGAAATTCAGTAGCTGCTCGAATTTTTGCACTTCTTTTGGTGCCGTTAGTGACTGCTCATACAGTCTGTTGGTTTCCTTGTCCAACTTTCGTGTCACTATATGACACATGATAGGCCCCCATGTGGCCGTTTCAATTCCTAAGTTCTCAATTGCTCTTAGGCATTCTGCAGTCGTGTCATGGAGTTTCTTGATCCCTTCTGCAGATTCGTTCGACAGGGTTGCCTGGTTGAATATGTCATCCAAATATTTCGCAAGTAGCAGCCTGGTGTTGTCGTATCTGTTCCTTATAATGAACCATGCAGACTCGTAATTGGCTTCAGTTGCCTCCAGGTGTTGCACTAACTTGCTGGCTTCCCCTCGTAACTGTGACTTTAAGTAATGCATTTTTTCCGCCTTACTTAGTCGTGAATTTTCATGAACAATTCTTCGGAAAATATGAAAGCTAGGCCATGCTTCGTACGTCCCTTCAAAAAATGGAATTTTAAGAGTAGGCAACACTATATTCGCATGGTGTTCCTTGACACTTTGAACCTCTCCATCCTGGATGTGTTGGTACAGGACTACAATTATTTCGTTGACCATCTTCTTGGTCTCACGGAACTCCTTGTCGTCGTAGCTACCGTGGGATAGTATCTCCACGTTTAGAGCTCTGATGTCATCCCAGTCATCCTTAAAATTCTTAATGTTGTATTCACAATACCTTTTACTGCATTCCTCATTCAACCTATTCCAGACTTCCTGAATATCGCTTTGGAGTGAATTCACCTTGATCTGTAGCCTTCTTATTCGAAACTGTCCCTCCTTGTCAGCACGTGCGGTCGTATCTTCTTTTGGTCCAACTGGCTGCTGTGAACAGAATATCTCAAAAACGGAAAGAGGTATGGCGTTGAAACTTCATATATAAGTTTTGTGTACTATGTAGATGCGACAGCAAGCTTTTGAAGAAAATCGCATAACCGGAAGTAGGTGTTTACTCTCGTGATTTTTCAGTTTTTTTCGATTTTTTCAAAAACGGCTCTAACGATTTTTTTTAAGTTTACATTTTTATTACATTTTTAATGTATATGGATGTGAGATAGTTGATTTTCCAGTTGAATACTTCTAAAATAGGTTTCTTTTGTTTTTTTGTCTTTTTTTTATTAACTCTTATTTTAGATAGAACACCCGGTATATTATTACATTTTTGAAATCAGCTTAAAATTCTAGAGAAAATTTGTCTCTTCAACTAACGCTCTATTTTGTACTGTTTTTGCAGAATTTGTAATTCTTGAAAATTTTTGACAAATGCTTAAAACATTTAAAATCAAATTTTTGACTAATTATAAGATCACTGTAAAAGGAAGTTGTGTGCGTGTATCACACCAGATTTTTTTAAGGTAAGTCTGATGTGTGGTAATCATGGGCGGTATAGGGCAAATGACACCTTTGAAGGGCGGCTTGTAGTATAAAATGCGGTAACTCAAACGGGCAGACAAAGTTTTATGAGAATATAAATTACTAGCAACCCAGTGAGACAAATGTCTCATTTAAAAAAACAAAAAAGACCGTTTTTCAAATAGAACGCGTATTAAATAAAAACTGTACCCAGACCTGGAAGGTGTCAAAGTGGTACGCCGCATCGGAACATTCTGGAAGCTGTCAAAGTGGTTGCCTAACCGATCGAGGTTTTAAGGCGCAGAGAGTCGCAGCTCCGTTTGGCTGCTGAAACAACGTACTGACACTTCCGGTTTTCGAGAAATCACGTGATTTCTCGAAAACCGGAAGTGTCACGTGACTGAAATTCGGTTCCTGACCTGACATGACCATTCCAAACATATAACTTTCATAACTTTTTTCTCTATCTCTTACGGTTTGGCTGCTGAAACAGCGTCCCGGACAAGTCTATTAGATAAAGGATAGATTTCTAGAGAAAGTAAATAAGAAAGCGAATTGAAAGGTCGTAATTAATCATACATTCATATATCTATACTAGAACTTGTGGCCAGCCTACGTCTGGCCCTGCCAGCGTAAAGAAACGGTTAACAATAAAAATGCTTGCTTAGGTTGGTGGCCAGCCGACGTCCGGCCTTGCCAGGGTTAACAATACAAATGCGGTCTCGCCATTCGTGCGCGCGGGCCACTTGCTAGTATGCAGGCCGTTCATGCTGCGTGTGCGCGCTCCTGCTTACGTCTGGACGGCCGGCGACCGACATCAGCGCTTATAATATAAGATACGATGCGTGTTAGGAGAACATTCTAAAAACATCAGCAATATACAATTATGCCATTGGAAAACTAGAAAATTAGAATAACAATTGATTTAAATAAGCCCTATTTCGCCTATGGCGACTGTTTATACATAGTGTTTCAAAATTGTACAGAACATCCTTGATCATTTATATTTATATCGCACTCAGCCAACAGCCGTTAGGCCAATTATAGGCGTCGCTGTGCATTTATGGGGACTTCCAACCCCACTAACGACTGCCGGGACCAACTATTTCCGTGACAGCCGTATCACGAGGCGCCGAAAGTTGCAGCCGTGGAACTCCCATCCAAGTTCTGACCAGAAAGAGCGTTGCTTAACTCTTGTTCAAGCTACACCACCCGGGACCTACAATTCAAGATTGTAATTCGTATTTAAAACGTTTATGATTTAGTAGGCTGGTGTTTTGTTTCAACACATATTGATTTGTTTACATACAACGTGTAGGCGCTGTTATATAATAAAAAGTAAAAAATATACACACAGCATTTCAAAATTATGTAATTCTGGTTTATCGTCGTTTAATTTACAAAAATAAAACAAATTTATAAAAATTTATAGTAACTGTTCGAAGTGACCTCGTTCTTCTGTATATAATAATTCTGCCAGTTAAAAGCAAAACAAACAGATAATGAAAACAAAATGCTAGCCTACTAAATCTAAACATTTTAAAAACGAATTGCTATCTTTAATTCTTTGATCAAGGATATCTTTGAAATGAATGATTTTGGGACATATGTTTATTAGGGGTTCTTTCTTATTTTGCGCTGCCGATTAACGCCCTTATATTTTGTTCTGTGAAATTTTGAAACACCCTGTATAAACTGGACATACATATAAGCGATATAATTATTATCAAGCTCTGCAAAAAGAAGTTTCCTTGAGGCTGATTCTCCGACTTAATTATGTGGTTTGTTGTTTCGCTTGAAACGACGATATGCTAAAGGATAAAAAAATGTGCATAACTAATTTTACGTTAAATCTTACGTGACGCCACTTTAGTCGCTATATAAGAAGTAGCGCTAATAATCTTATTTTAAAAAATCAGTTTCGATTCTTATCAATTGCTATCTCTATCAAAATGTTTGTTATTAGAAAGTTCTTTGCGCTAGCACATGTTTAGTGGAACCCGATTTCGTTGCTAGTTATGTCGGCCAATTACTACTTCGTGGGTTATTAATTATCCAACAAGCGTGATAGCATCAAGGTTACTAGAGTCGCGTTACCTTGGAATGAACATTTATCATTGAATTCACCGCTGTTTAATAACCATTTCTATTTATATTTTCTACTGCCATTTATCACGTGACGTTTAAAGAATGTAAGTTGATTTGTTGTTGTTTGTCATAGACAAAGTCGAGGTATGCGTAGTACCAAGTACCTTCGACATCGACTGCTATAGGCATGTGGTCAAAATCCTACTTATAATTTTGCTACAGCTAAGGAGCTCCAACCCTAGCAAGCTATCTTTTGCATGCTACATATCGAAGTAACATAGGGCCCACGGCTATGGATCTCTTCCGAAAGATGGAGTTCTGTAAAGGCTTTATCACATCTTTTATTTTTAAAAACCTCACCGGGGCCCAGTATCGAACTCGCGATCTTTGGTCCAGTAGTCAGAGTGCTTAACGACTGAGGCATTGTCCAGGGCAAGATGATTTTACGCACCGCAAAGAATTGCCAGAAAAAGCAGCCATTTCAGCACTAATACGATTTTTCAATTCTTCTAGACTGTCAGGTATATATTGTTATGATACACCATACATTCAAAATGTATAAAAGAAATTGGGATGTCAGTACAATCCATATTAATTTATTAAAAAAGGTTGATGATGTTTATAAAAGTTTAATGAATACATTTGAGTTAAAGCAAATTATTAATGTAATGATAGCTATTGAACGTTTACATGTGGTCTGAATATAAAAAGAATATTTAAGAGACGGTGGTATCAGTAATGACAAATGTGAAATTCTGATAAGGATAATTAGAGTAGATAGATATCAAATAAGAATTAGAATATAGGAGGCATTATAAGAATGTAAATATGGTAGTTAAGAAGTTTGTTCCAATTATTAGAAAATAACAAGTAAGAAAACATGTAAAGAAAATCGTTTGTGATCTAATTAAAAACATATTAAATTCAACCCTCTTTAATGTAAAAGTTTTGGCTTATTTAAGAACGGAAGTCTAAATGTGCGTGGTGTATATAATGAAGTGAAATATTAAATAACAAATAACGGAAGTATCGGAGTAAATACAGAAGAGAATTGGTATTGGTAAACTTAATGAATACAAGAATGGTTATTTACAAGTGATAAATTGAAGAATTACATTAAAACAGTTTTATTGGAGGGAGTACAGTTGATAATTGGCATAAATAAAAAGGGGTCTACATCAATGTTAGTGTTGCTGAGTGGAGAGCCATAGGAGTTTCAGTGAAGTTAAAGGATCCTTTCAAGAAGGTGCTAGCAGGGACAGGAGCAGATCTGGAGTCATTCTGTCTACTAGTTGCTGTCAAGGGTTTTGAGTTTTGGAGTGTTGGACGAAGCTCGACACTGGTGATTCCTTCGTGACAGCTGCATTGAAAAGAGCTGCTTGGAGAGGATCTATTCCGGAAGGTGACAGAGGCAGGAGATTTAAGATTGTTCCATTTGCTGGTTGTTGTCAGGGAATTTTGGTTTCGTGGAACTAGACGAGGCTGGACACTGGAGGTTTGTACGTGAGAGCTGCATTGCGGGAGGCTGCTTGAAAGAGTCGATTGTGGCTAAAGGATAAGTTGCAGTTTTGAACATTTCGGAAGTGCCATATACAAGATGGATAATTCCTTAGTTTATAGCAACTATAAAGCAAATAAAGATATTTTAAAGGGTGCAATTAATTAAGAAACAATAACTTACCGTATTATATAAAGTTGTAATGTACAATTCTTAGAATTGGGCATTTGTCATTAAGATTTGAAAATAATTTGTTGCCATTTAGTTGACATTTGAAGTGACGTTTAATTTGAATAAATAGTTGAAAATACTTGAAAATCATTTTTTCAGAACAAAGTAACTACATAATATAACCTAAACCCCTAAAAGGTACAATTTAATTTAAAATAGAGTAGCCAGTGCAATATAAATAAAAGGGACTTTTTAAATAGTTCCTGAAAAAAAATCCAAAGAAGACAAATCTGATGACCGAGCGAGCCACTCCACGGTTCCTCTTCTCTTGATCCAACGCCGATCAAAAATGTCGCTTAAATAATTGCGCACTACAAGTCCATAGTGGGGAGCCGCACCACCCTGCTGAAACCAGAGGTTTTCGTTGACTGCATTTGGGTTATCATGATTTGGAAAGAGTTCTGTAATTTGAGAAATAATATTTTCCCGCAGCATTTGAAGATATCTCTCCGACGTAAGGTTGCCTTCGATGAAAAATGGTCCAATAATGTTGTGATCAATAATACCGGCCCATGCGTTAACTTTCTGTAGTCGCTGGGTGTGAACTTCTGCCATCCAATGGCGGTTGGTATCAGACCAGTATCTACAGATGTGCCTGTTTACAGTTCCATTCAAACGAAAAGTAGTTTCATCCGAGAATACAACTGAATTGGCAAAATTGTTTGTTTCAGAAATAACTTCCATTGCCCACTCACAAACCTCGAAATCGGCTTCTGCCAATTCCTATACTAAAAATGTACTTTGTAAGGGTAAAACTTTCTTTTTAAAATTGTTTGAATGGAACGTCTACTCATATTGTGGTTTAAGGCAAGTTGCTGTACGAACGTTTGAGGTTGTTCAACCACATCCAGTACTACTTCAAGGGAAATCTCTTCATTTGTGGCAGATCTTGGTCTACCAGGTTTAGGACGATCTTTTAGGGTTCCACTTTCAATAAATCTTTCTAAAGTTCTATTTAATGTAGATCTACTATTTGGATTCCGATCGGGATGTACCGTATTAAAGAAATAATGTACCTCGTCGTGTGTTTGTCTTCTGTCACCATAACCAATCAGCATGACAATCTCGATCCGTTCTCCTTCTGATAAACGATCCATATTGCAGAATTCTAAATATTATTTGCCAGACAATACAACTACAGAAAGAATTAACAATGTGTGATGTTTATTTTGTCACCTATTAAGCTCTTACTACTTGTTTTTGTTTGTGTTTTTTTAATTATGACGTTTTGATAATGCAATGGTTACTAGATTTTACTAAATGTGCAGCGACGGATTAAGCATGCCTCAAATGTTTGGTTTTAGTTTTCTGCGTTATTTTCTTAAGAACCCCTATACATGTGTAATATTTCTGAAAAGAGAAAAAAATAAGCTTTCAATGGATGTGCTGCAAAGCCCAGGTTGCTATTTAAAAAAAATCAATATGGCGACCGCCCTTAAAAACTATATGAGAAAACATTTTTTTTGCTGCAGAATATGCAAAATAACCTCAAATTAATATATACCAAATATGAAACGTATATCTCAAACCGTTTGACCAGGGCAGCTTTGGTCGCATACATAATAGCGACCCTGAATTTTGATGAGTGCTTAATTCCACTTCTTATTGTGCACGTTTATTTATATTCTTGATACATCTAGGGCGTATATTTCCACGAAAATTAGTCCACCTGTCTGGGTTGCCGCATTTCATACTACAAGCCGTTGGTAAGATGAGTTTTTTGCCTAGTACACCGCTTATAATAATTAGTTCGCGTGTGACAAAGTGGATTTCCTTGGAAGATATCAATTTGCAGCTGGCCTCACTGTTTAGTGCGGCTCCAGGTTATCGACAATATGAACATATGCCAGATGTGTTTTAAATTAGTTTATCTATTTTTCTTCTTCTGGAAGCAAACATTAGGGCGTAAGTAATTAATAAAAAATCAATATTTAAAGATTTTAATTAAATACAATGCATCAGGTCAATATTTTGGAAAAGCAGAGCTGCATGTTATTTTTATAATTTCAGCAAATGTAGTTTATGTTTATTTTAAATGCCGTTTATTGGGCTCACAGTAAATATACTTTCACCATCATAATAATTATTTTCAGAAACATGCTACACGCCTGATAAGCAACAAGGTCATTGTGTGCCCTTGAATGAATGCCCAAAGGCTTTCCCGACTTTTGCCAATCCACCAAAGGAAAGTGAAACATATCTGCAACGGTTTTTGTGCCAAGATGACCAACAGTTGAAAGTGTGCTGTGGCCCGGCGGTTAATTTTACATTGTTGGAAAATTCTTTAATTTATGATTACGCCAACATTTCTAAGCAAATTGTCGAACGTGACGATGCTTTCATGGACATTACGAACTGTTATTTAGGCCCGCCTTCACCGATCGATTTACCTTTTATTCTAGCAGAAAATGTACATTGTGAAGTGAAACCTAAGAAATGCCTAGGCATACTAGCTAATTCCAGATACGTAATTACACCTGCTCAATGGGTTGGGCAACAATTTAGATTGTTAAGTGTCTACTGCAAAGTAGTTTAATTCTAAAATATTAATTTTCAATTGTTTTCAGGGTAGGAGTTCAGTTTCGTGGCAAAAACAACAACTTTATAACTTTTGGCGTTGAAGAGATAATTTCCCACCCTTTCTTCGATCCAGTGAGTGGTGTTAACGACGTAGCGCTTTTAAGATTAAATCAAACCATTTCAAGCGGTAAGGAAACATTTTTCTTGCACATCTACACTCTAGGCAGTGCCATAAGCTTAACAATGCATTGGGCAGTAGTAAATTTAATAAATCTTCAGTTCAGTTTAGATTTGAAATACGTCAATCTCTTCTTTCTATGAAAATATGGTCCGTTCATATTAGCAAAATTAGAAAAAGGAAATTAAAAAGTTTTGCCGTATGGGTGGTTGCTTCCCCCCAAAAACCACCCCTAACTTGCACTGCGGTGGTTTTTAGCGTTTTTTTCAGAAACCATTGGTCGTACAGAAAATGTTACACTTATCAAAAATGGATTTCGAACAATACGTGATCAAAGTGAGGGGTTGCTTTCAGCGTATATTAGTGACGCGAGTGTTTGATCACAACACTGCACCCGACCAACCTTACAATTTTTTCATCAGTTTCCCTTTTCCTGCATGGCAAGGATTTATGACAAAAATTACTTCAACTCTGCCATATGTGAAGTCAAGGGTTCTCGCATTACCTTTTGTAAATCATCCTCCGACCCAGTTAAGTACTATACTGACTGTTGTGACCTATGCAGTAGAGGAAAGCAAAAAAGTGGGCAATCTCCGTGGATTGTAACCTTTGACCAATCATTGAACATAAAAGCAAAAGAACATCGTACTAAAAAACAACGCTGAAAACGGAAAATTTACGAATGTCGTTGTCAAATTGGGAGGATTCCATCTGTTAATGTCGTTCTTGGGATCAATCGGATTTATTATGGCTGACAATGGACTTGCAGAATTATGGTCAACTGTATACGCTTCTGTATCTGTTCCTCATATACTTTCGGGCCATGCCCTTGCATACGCAAGAGCGATTCGAGCTGATTGTCTTACTATTTGAGCTATTTCCATGATAATACTTGATTAAATTGAAGTTTCACAGGAAGACAAAGACTATATCCCAGCTTTGCTCACTGGCATTAAAAAAAAATTGTTCCTTGTATTTTAACAGCTTAATAAATGACTATCTATTCTCCGACGGATTTGCGCTCTTGTTTCAAGCATGAACTTACTTCTGTACCTTGGTCTATATTTGAGAACAATAGTATGACGAGAAAAACGAAAAAATCAGCATTTTATAATATCTTTAATGTAATTGCAGGACGAGAAATCAACAGGGAGAGTTATCTTTTTGTTCGTGACGGTGGTTGTCTTATCCAGCGCATGGTGTGGCCAAATAAGGTAACTTCGGGGATGTTTATACCGCTTATACCCACTTCATTCGCAAGCGCTATGGTCAAAAAGTTACTGTAGAATTCTACGGCTACTCTGAAAATAGTGCAAGCACAAAATGTATCGAGCATGAAAGGCGATTGCTCCAACGCACGCCTTTTCAGAACGTTTTTGATGACAATACCTTATTGGTAGAACAGCAAAGTAAATCCTTAAACAATATTAAAGCCAAAATATTGTAAAAACAGAACAAAACTATTAAACAAAAAACATGTTTTCGTCTATAATTTACGGTACTATACTATATGTTACATGTATATCTGTGAACGAATAATCACCTTTCGGGAGTAAAATACGAAATGCGACCTGTCTTCATTACAACCCCCTTTTTTTAAATTGGAGAAAACATAATTGGCAATAAATCTTTTTTGTAGAGCATTTTGTGAGGAATATTTTTAGTAACTATACAATTTTCTGTGTGACCAATGATTTCTGAGAAAATCGGTAAAAACCACCGCAGTGCGTGTTAGGGGTGGTTTCTGGGGATGAGCAACCACTTGGGACTTGGGAACTCTTTTGTTTTTAAAAGCTATTCCATTGGTGCGTATAATCTCCAAACGGCGAAACTTTATTAACTTGTTATTATTACCTGAGAAGCAAGAAAATGGAGATATATTTTAGGAGGACGAGATATATATCATTCGACTCAGCTTGAAGAGTAGATTCCAAAAATATATAGAAACCGGAAATCGGATTTCTTTTCCGAGGTCGACTTCCGGTCAATTTTTACTTCCTTTTACGATAAAGGAAGTATTGGATTCACCCCAAAAATTCGAAATTGAGTTTTCAACAGATCTTCACGTTTTAGAGTCCCCTGATCCCAAAAAACATATTTTTTTTCATTGGTCTGTGTGTCTGTCTGTCTGTCTGTCTGTCTGTGAACAGAATATCTCAAAAACGAAAAGAGGTATGGCGTTGAAACTTCATATATAAGTTTTGTGTACTATGTAGATGAGACAGCAAGCTTTTGAAGAAAATCGCATAACCGGAAGTAGGTGTTTACTCTTGTGATTTTTCAGTTTTTTTCGATTTTTTCAAAAACGGCTCTAACGATTTTTTTCAAACTTTACATTGTTATTACATTTTTAATGTGCATTGACGTGAGATAGGTGATTTTCCAGTTGAAAACTTCTAAAGTGGGTTTCTTTTGTTTTTTTTTCTATTTTTTTTATTAACTCCTATTTTAAATGGAACACCCGGTATATTATTACATTTTTGAATTCTGCTTAAGATTTTAGAGAAAATTTGTCTCTTCAACTAACGCTCTATTTTCTACCGTTTTTGTAGAATTCGTAATTTTTGAAAATTTTTGACAAATGCTTAAAAATTAAAAATGAAATTTTTGACTAATTATAAGATCACTGTAAAAGGAAGTTGTGTGAGTGTATCACACCAGATTTTTTTTTAACTTTTAACTTTTTCCTTTATAGCTCCTGCAGTTTTTGAGATATTTAGCTCAAATTTGGAATACAGGTTACGCTGCAGGGCTTACATCATTGAGCATATCAAATGGTTGTGAGAATCTACAGGGAGATATTTTTTCAGGGGTCATGCTTCCTTTTCGCCCCCTGAACTTTTTTGCGGTGCGCCGCTGTTAGATTCTAAAATACAAATTGAGTTTTCTGTTTTGTTTAGAATCTTTTTGTTCTCTTGCAGTTTTTTCGTATCTGCAACCGTTATCGAGAAAAAAAAGTATAAAAACGAAATTTAAATTTTTAAAAACTGAGAAGCAAGAAAATGGAGATATATTTTAGGAGGACGAGATATATATCATTCGACTCAGCTTGAAGAGTAGATTCCAAAAATATATAGAAACCGGAAATCGGATTTCTTTTCCGAGGTCGACTTCCGGTCAATTTTTTTTTCATCTCGTGTTAAATTCTTAATGTCCAATTATTGGCTCCCCTAATTATTTTAGAGCTAAAGTGTAAATACATTTTTTGTAGAGAAAAAAATACTGCATCTATTCATACTGTTGCTAACCATTTTTTATTTTCCATAACCGAAGGAATGCAAAAAATAAAACTAGCATTTTATTATTATTAACTGAGAAGCAAGAAAATGGAGATATATTTTAAATGTTATCTATACGATCCACAAAAGTGAATCTTTGTCATTCTACGTGTAGTTAACCTACATGTTTTTTGTTACGCGATGAGATACCATCGTCATACACTTGTAATTTTTTCCTATTCGACCATTATAAGTCTAATATAAATGAACTAATATTGTAGTTAGGAAAGGAAGGCCTACAGTATAAATTACAGTAGGTTTGGATTGACCATCTATGAGGGGCTTTCCCACTGACGCCCCTCTCCCCGCGCCCAGAGAACACCTAAGTGCATAAATCTGAGAAACTTTTAGAATAAACAAACACTTAATTCGTTGAATACATACATTTTTATGAAGTGCAGGTGCAGGTGTGAAATCAATACCATAAAATCGGTGATCTCTTTTTACTTCCTTTTACGATAAAGGAAGTATTGGATTCACATCAAAAATCATATTTTTGTTCATCGGTCTGCCTGTCTGTCTGTCTGTCTGTGTGTGTGTCTGCCTGTGAACAGAATATCTCAAAAACGAAAATAGGTAGAACGTTGAAACTTAATATATGAGTTTTGTGTATTATGTACTACTTTTGAAGAAAATCGCATAACCGGAAATAGGTGTTTACTCTTGTGATTTTTCAGTTCTTTCGACTTTTTCAAAAACGGCTCCAACGATTTTTTTCAAACTTTAAATTGTTATTACACTTTTAATGTGTATTGATGTGAGATAGGTGGTTTTCCAGTTGAATACTTCTAAAATGGGTTTATTTTGTTTTTTTTTTCGATTTTGTTATTAACTCCTATATTAAATAGAACACCCGGTATATTATTACATTTTTGAATTCAGCTTTAAATTTTAGAAAAAATTTGTCTCTTGAACTAACGCTCTAGTTTGTACCGTTTTTGTGGAATTTGTAATTTTTGAAATTTTTGACAAATGCTAAAAAATTTAAAATCAAATTTTTGGCTAATTGTGGTATCACTGTAAAAGGAAGTTGTGTGGGTGTATCACACCAGATTTTTATGTATGTATCTTTGTTAGATATCTCCTCCGAAGATACTGGACCGATTAAATTGTACGATAGCTTAAAATTTTGCTTCCTTTTACGATAAAGAAAGTATTGGATTCATACCAAAAATTCGAAATTGAGTTTTCAACAGATCTTCACGTCTTAGAGTCCCCTGAACCCAAAACACATGTTTTTGTTCATTGATCTGTCTGTGTGTCTGTCTGTCTGTGATCTCGGAAACGAAAAGATGTATGGCGTTGAAACTTCATATACCGGGTGAATATTCCAAAACCGAACGTACCTACGCAATTAACATGGGAAAAAGGTTTTTCGCAGATTGCTGCTCCCCATTTTAACTTAGAGGGTTTATAATGACACAAATCGAAAGAAGATTTCTTTCTCATCTAATGATATGCGAATTAGTTAATTTTCATATACAATACCGCGAGCGGTCGACGAATTGTCGAAAATTTTTGTCAAAGTGTATGAGTGTTTATTGCTTCGATATAAATTGGTCGAGTGCGACAGCACTCCTCGCATTGTTCATCTCATTGAAATCCGTCCGAGTTCTGAAGCATCATCCTTGAACCGGACCTGTAACCGGCAACTACCTGTTCAATATACCTGTCAAGGGCGCAGGCGGAGTTAGGTTCGATCCATACTATTGGGCTGCTCAAGGTTCGATCACGATCTACTCCCGCTCCGTTCAAATATTTTTAAATTGTTAGCAATGTGCACATTCATACTATAGGCATCGCTCAAGCTAAGGTTCAATCACTTGTTACGATACAAAACCGATTTTAAAACACCTGGGGGTGCGAGAGTGCTACTAAACACATATCACGTCCGGGAAATGTCACTGCTTACCCTAAATACTCATGAACAAACTAAAAACCACAGCTGAAACGCTCAGTGAGATGGGCGGGGTCCTTTAAACGGGGCGCCTTAGGGACAAACGTGACGACATATACAGTGTGTTGAGAAGTAAAGGAGGTCCCACGAGTTTCAAGTAAGGTCGTACCCAGGTTTGGCAGAAATTCGAAGAGCGAGAGAGAGGGTCAGCACTCGCCTGAGAAGACAGGCATATACAGCGTGCGTTCAAATTAGAAAACAGCTCGGAATTACTCGACTGTTCCTAACGCACTCTCCAAGACGGCTTGTTACGGTATCAAAGGGTTTTAACGACTCTCAAGGGTCTGGGAGTTCCACTCGCTTAATCATGTCCGGGAAACGTCAACACTTACTCTGGAAATCTCACAAACCAGGCTAGGAGTCACGCTTGATACGCTCTGGGAGATGGGTCTGGTTCAAAAAACGATACACCACAGGCAAGAATACCGATATATATAGGGTGTTGCAAAATAATTGGGCGTCAGGCGATTCAGACTTGAAACCCACGCTTAACTAAACCTCGAAAGCCAAACGGGGTAGAATACAGGTGTACAGCTTCACTACTCCCGACACTGCAGCGACAGGCGCTCTAACTTACCTGCAACGCTTGAGAACTCGTTCCAGGCTCTACCGTACATAAATCTGACATAGAGTATAACTTACCTTAAAATAAGCATGCACAAGCACGCGGGGCAATCATAAGGCATCGTTCAGTAAACCGATCTATTGGTCCAAACACATGGTCAAATAGGTACACATAATGAGAACATATAATAAAGGGGCTAAATCTATAAGCCCAGCTGGGGGACGCTTTATCTCTAATCGACTAAACTACTGGCGGGATAATGAAAGGTAGCACACGGCTAAGTTAGTTAGTTTACAGGCGGCCCCAAAAAGGGTGGACTGTGTTCAGTAAATATGCACATATTATTAGCAAACAGATAAGTTAATTGGTTTTTACAAACTGCACACCCACTACCTGATTGGTTGGTTTTGCCTGGCGTGCGTCGCGATTGTCGGGGAGCTAGCCACTGAAGCGGACGGACTTCAGCCATAAGCGTGGGTGTTGTACGGTCCAAATATTCCCCTAATTGACAGGGAATGCTGTGAAATTCTCACGGGAAGACAAACGGTAAACTGTCGAGACCTAAATATTAGCCCGCTCTGCAGACTGAATACCAACGTATCGGAAAGATGTCCCATTCGGCCGACGAAAATTTGCAAAACGGCGGTCATTCAAGAAACAGGACATATTTTCGTTTTACTGTTGTATTACTGTCCAACGCTTTTGCAGTCCTCATGCATTAATGAATTTAACTGTTACGGGTTAACCGAATTTATTAATTAGAGTAAATACAATCTCAAACCACCAATTACACGTTATATACGCCTGATTATACGTACATACGTACGTACGGACTTTGAACTACTACATTTAAAAGTTTGCTGCCACAGAGCTCATATTAAAAGTTAGTATCGTGAGCCTTACAGCATTGAAAACTACTAAAATCGCTTATAGTTTCCTACTCTTCAAATTTAGTGCTATTTGTGCTATTAATATCGTGCTTCAATGAGTTGGTGCTTAAATTTGTGTTTGATAATCTTGTTTTATATGAAGCTATTTCCATTTGAAGATTAATAGATCCATCATAAACAGAATGTAAAGCAAGTTGAGAGAAGTGACATTTGACAACAATCTCAAGTACTAGTTTTGTTTAATAGTACAAAGCTGTTTAACAGTAGAAGAAGGGGCCCTAGTTGATATAAATATTTCCTCAGGAGATTAAATCGGGTGCTCCAATTAAATTGATTGGCACTGGCACGTATGTATATTAAATTATCCACATTTTCTAATTAAATCGCATAACATTTGGATTATGTTAATTAAATATAAATTTTGATTTGCCGTCACTATTACGCATTGCGGCCATCTTGTTTCTCGGAATTTGCGCCGTCTCACTCGCACTACCTTATCTCTCTTGCACCCATACAATATACCTGTTGCTGCCATTTACGCATTCGTAAATTGTTTGCTGAAAATACCTTCTCTCTTTACCATGCTGTCTTTGGCGCACTCATTGTGAAGGGGGTCCCAACTTTCAAACTTTGCCCCGAGATAACGGCTAAGACTGTTTTCCTCGACCTCCCTGAATCGCTTCCTGGAATCTGCTTTGTGTTTCTGCCTTGTGCTCTTTGCCTTACACGTTGTAAATGTCGTATTTATTTTTTTAAATTCTTGCCGCGGCCGAGATTTGAACCTTAATTTTTCAGTCTGTAAACTAGCAATGCTACGCGCTGGTATATCAAGACATGTTGCTTTGAATGTAGTTACAGTGTATGACTTATGAGTTATGACATGCGTTCCTGTACTACGCCGTACACCGCACTAGCTACACTATTACGTCGCAAGAGGGCCCTCTGCAACGGTTTGAAGTAAAGATCCTGTATATAGCTTAGTAAGAGTTGGTCAAACAGCCTGATTGGAAATTAATTTTTTATGCAAATTAGATATAGGACATTTGTCGAACAAAGAGGTTATCAGAACCAATCTTGCTAGCTTGCTTTAGGTGACGAGTTTTCAAAGCATTTGCCATTCGTAGGATCTGTGGAACCGACTATTAGGAATATACAGCCAATCTAACTAAAATTTAGATTTGCGTCTGTGAAACCATCGGTAGTCACATGTTACGAAATATGTTGTAAGAAAAGACTTTTATCTACTTTGCGTTCGTACTGCAGCTATTACGATACTCGTTTGCGTATCGTAATAGACAAAAAGCGATGTTATAATAAAAATACTAAAAACAAAGTAATTATTTGTTTAACGTTGGCAATCATAGGTGCTTCGCTCCGTGTACATATTGAACTGTCAAGAGCTGCCTTTATTGCACCGCACAAATGTTGCAACTGCCGCGAAATTTTGAAATTTTATTGTTTTGTTAAACTGCTCAACAATTGAAGTGGCCCAGCAACAACAACTATGCTACCATGTTTATTTTAAAACAAAACAGTATCGTATGTATGCCAAATGTAGTATTTGTTGATACAAGCTTCTGTTAGAAATAAAATAAGAAAGCTACATTATTAGGCTATAAAACTTAATATTATTACTTTAATCGTAAAAGTTTTTTTTTTTACTTATAATCTATTTACAATTGTTTTAATGCGGTTTGTCTTCTTATAGTATGCCCAGACGATGTCAGGAAGTATATGGAGTAAGAGGAGGTCCCATTCGATACTAATTAAAAACTGCGTTTAAAAAATATTTAAACAAATGTGTTTCTGTAACTTCATTATTTTATAATTAATGGTGTTAAAGACTGAAAATTACCGTTAATTAAATACAATGAAACTATAGTAAAACATATTAACATATACTATTTCGTTCTTCCATTTGAAATTACTTTGCTGCTGTATGCAAATTTTTTGATGTGCCACTTCAATTGTTGAGCAGTTTAGATAAAATATTGTACACCTCGTTTATAAGACAATTTGTCACACTGACTAATTTATGGCACTCCTCGCTTCGCTTGTCGTATCCTAAACCCATGGGTGCTACAAAATGCTTCTTATAAAACTAGTATCATAATATACTATTATCACACATGTCTTGTAAGTTATGATCCTACCAATCAAAATATATCACGTTGTTTCCCTCAACTCTTAGTAAACTATATAGAGGTTCTCTAGTTTGAAGGTACTAGTTTGTATTATGTTTTAATTCGCGAATAGTGATAGGAAAATAGAGTTGCTGTAATTACACTCTTGAAAATAAATGTGTTTCTGCTGCGTGTCTAATGCACTAGGATGATTAGAACAATTTTTTTAAAGCTATTACCCGCACATGAAAAATACTACAGTGCAGAGTGCAGAGTTCAATTCAAACCTTTTTATTGCTTATCATCCAGCAAATTATCTGATGCGGTACTATTATTTGTTACAATATCATTCCGCATACTCATGCAGCTCACCATATTATTATGCTGAAGGTTCACTGGCTCGACATACTTCAAATCAATGTTTACATTGTTGATTTATACATGAACCTATTCAAGGCTTAATTAATTCATTCAAGTGAAAAAATTGTTTATATTTGATATTATAGCTATCGGTAAATCATGGACTATGAAAAATATTACAACATATTCTTCTTAACTATATATTATTTTTATGTTGAACATTTTATTCGTAGTAGATATTTTTCTTTTCGTAGCTGATAATAATAAATTTTCTTTACTTTTACAATACCCCGTTTTAGAATTTCCATATACTTAGTTGCATTTTTTTAGCTAAGGCAGCCATTGTACCACTATCATTAGGAGCAAAATAAGTAGTATTTTCAAACGTAAGCTCAATAAACGGTAGTTGTAGATGTTATTTTTATTCTAATAACATTATTTTAGTTGTTTGAAGTATACAACAAAGCTACGGGTCTTAATTTGCATTTAAACTAACCAAACCGAGTTTATTTTTGTTAGCTATTATCTATTAAAATGCTGTACCGTATCTTAGCATCATTTTTCAATGTCTTGTCACCTGTAGCTTGTCTTAAATTATCTTTTAGTTCCTTCATTTTATGTCTAATTTTAAGGTTAACTATTTTCTTTATATTTTCTTTGTACATATTTACTTATAGCTATTAATATAACGAGAATATTATGCGATTTATAATAATCGAGGACGTTGCTAGCCGACGAGGCGATAGCCGAGTCGCGTAGCAACGTCCGAGATGGTTTAAATCGCAAATATTCGAGTTATATTTTCAGCTTTATCGTTCATCGAAGCAAGTAATTTTAAAACAAAACACTGATTTTGTTTACATAGAATTGAAAAAATTTGTCAAAAGTTTTGCCACGTTTGGTCGTTCCTGATAAAAGTGATGGAAGATTTTGGTGTCTCCGCACGTATTTTAAAGTTAGCAGAAAGTGTGAAAGTGGATTTGTTGCCAGAGAAGTCGAAAATTCAATACGAAAAAGAATATCGTATTTTTTTGTGAGTGGCGAGACAAGGAACAGGTTCGAGGTGCTGGAGAAACCGTTTTGCTGGCGTATTTCGCAAAACTTTCAAATGAGTATTCCCCTTCATTATTATGGCCGAAATATTCCATGCTACGAGCTTGTTTAGAACTAAAAGAAAGAATCGAAATTGACAAATATGGTTCGTTGATACAAATTTATCAAAAAGAAGAATGTTGGATACCGACATAAAAAATCTTCAGTACTGACGAAAGAACAAGTTGATGAATTTTTGCGTACAGCTCCAGATGAACCTTTTTTGATGATAAAAGTAGCTTTCTTGATTGGACTTGCTGGAGCTTGCGGAACGAATGAATTGGTGAAGATGTCTACCGATGACGTTGAGATTTTAGAGAATAAGGTAGTTGTTACTGTTCCTGATTCAAAAACTTACAAAAAAAGATTTTTTGCGATTGTGTCTGAGGGTGATGTCAATCCTGTAATTTTAATAAAAAAATATGCAGCGTTACGGCCGGCTCATGTTACGCATAGAAGATTCTTTGGGCCGGTTGCAGAAAGCAATGTTAAGTCTGGTGTTAGCTAACGTCGCGTCAAAGTGAACAAAATCGCATCAAATTTTGTTTACTAATGTATTAGTTACGATAAGCATTTGAGATTTGATTCGTTTTTGTTCACTTTGACGTCGCGTTAGCTAACACCAGACTTACATTGCTTTCTGCAACCGGCCCACAGTATCATACAGAAATGAAAGTGTACTATTCAGCCATGTGGCATTCATTTTTTCTCTAAAATTCCTGAAAAAATTGCTAATATCTCAAACTCGAAAATCCAGCTATGTACACCGGCCACTGCATTAGGAGATCTGCAGCGCCCATGGCTTGTAAACGCCGGTGGAGACATGTTAGAACTGCAAGAGTTGGGGTGGATGGGAAGTCTAGCAAGGTTGCAAAGGGGTATTAGAGAAGAAAATCTAGAAAAGAAGATTTCCATTGCGCAAAAAATTCATATCGGAAGGGTGTGTATGGCAAGTGCTTCTGGTACTAAAGAATCAATGAAAATGTGTGCTGACTTATCTGGGAAAGCTACAGGAGATGTGGCAGTCGAGATGGATGGGAACGATGTGTTTTTCAGTTTTCATAATTGTGAAAATATTGAAATTAATGTTCAAAATAATTTTATACTATGTTAATATGTTATCAGTTCTAATAAATTATTACAATATATATATCTGGCTGTAGTGTGTGTGTGTGTGTGTAGTATTTTTGGGGAGACTCTAGCGAGTCTAGCAAATAGGCCAACCCATGAACAAGGTCTAGGCATGCAGAGTACCAGGTACCTTAGTCCTACTTAGAATTTTGTCGAGACTAAGGAGTTCCAACCTTATCAAGGGATCTTTTACATGCTACACATCGTAGTAACATGGGACGCACGGCTTTACATCACTTCCGAATGATGGCATTCTGTAGAGGTTTTCATCCGCATTTTTTTTTATTTTTAAAAACCTCACCGGGATCGGGGATCGAACTCTCGACCCTTAGATCAGTAGCCAGAATGCTTACCACTGAGCTATGGAGCCCGGCATATCTGGCTGTAACTAATGTATTATGTGTAACTATGGAATGGGACGTTTCGCCGTCGCCCTTTCGCCGTCGCCATTTCGCCGTCGCCGTTTCGCCGTCGCCGTTTCGCCGTCGCCATTTCGCCGTCGCCATTTCGCCGTCGCCGTTTCGCCGTCGCCATTTCGCCGTAGATTATTTTACATTTCCGACTTAAAAAACACTTTTTCACTTATCTATATCTAAGCAAAACATGGAATCAAAGTTTTACATGTTTTAAATGATACATGTTCGAAATCTTTAATAGCTTTTAAAATATTATTCAGATTTATTTCCCATTAGGAAGACGTTAAAGGTTATTAAAGTTACACTTCTTATATGCATTAAACCGTCTGATTAGTTGTTGATGGTAATGAGCATACTTGTTACTTTTTGCTAATCCTTTTATCATGCACATGGTGGTCATTATAATGATTTGGATTAGAAAATTCCCTTTATGTTTTACCAGTACATTAATTGAAATTAATGACACTATTTTAAGGTATCTTAGATACAAAATAAAGCTCCAGGGCAATTATTTTCTTTATAAGAACACTAGGGTTATTATGAAAAATTAACAGTATTTGTTTCCATGGATACAACTTTATTATGCACCACTGTCACAATGAAAATTAATGACAGCTCAGCTAATATCACAAATCTAACTTAGATCACTTAACTAGATCAATCTTAAATACTATATCATAGTAATAATATGAATTGAATATGAATATGATTAGGTAAGAAAATTGGTAGGACATAAAACCTTGAAAGCACCACGGGCATTATGAGCTAAGAGCCCGCGGTTGTTGTACACACCTCGGGCCAAAGGTCCTCGGTTAGTACACTAACAATCTTGGGCTCTTATTTTACTCATAATGCCCTTGGTACCTTAATAACTATTAAGGTAGTATGGCCGTTATGATGATTTTAGTGATCTGCTCTTTTTTCAAACTTTACATTTTTATTGTGTATTGATGTGAGGTAGGTGATTTTCCAGTTGAATACTTCTGAAATGGGTTTCTTTTTTTTTTTAATTAACTCCTATTTGAAATAGAACACCCACATCCGGTATATTATTACATTTTTGAATTCAGCTTAAACTTTTAGAGAAAATTTATCTCTTCAACTAACGCTCTATTTTGTACAGTTTTTGTAGTATTTGTGATTTTTTAAAATTTTTGACAAATGCTTAAAAATTAAAAATCAAATTTTTTGCTAATTATAAGATCACTGTAAAAGGAAGTTGTGTGAGTGTATCACACCAGATTTTTTAACTCAACTTCAGCATCTTACATCTCGCTTATTATACGTTTTCGATATAAGTTGATTAACGTTTTCCGCTTTATTTTGAAGTGTTCTGTGTATTCCTAAAGTTTCCCGAAATAAATTTGAACCACCCTGTATATATGTGACTTTACAATTTAAATATTACTGTATACTTGCTGTTTAAGTACAATAGAAATTATTAAACTTATTATGCATTTTCTTCCGGCAACGGAGTACAATTAGTATATTATTAAATTATATTATTAAGTTAACAAAGATGATAGTTTATAAGCAAAACAAATTAATGTCCAAATAAATAAAGTGAAGGTTGCATTACATTAAAGTATAAAAATAAATTAAAGTATAATTATTTGGCAGCACGGTCTTTGTTCCGCTTTCAAGTTGACGGCGAAATGGTCGACGGCGAAACGGCGACGGCGAAGTGGTCGGCGGCGAAGTGGCGACGGCGAAATGGCAGACGGCGAAATGGCGACGGCGAAACGGCGACGGCGAAACGGCGACGGCGAAATGGCGACGGCGAAATGTCCTAGACCCGTGTAACTAACGTGTTATGGGATTTCTATTATATTATGACCCATATAATTGTACAGAAATATTTGCAATTATAGAGACATAATAAACGATGATACAATAAAGGTTTTAAAGTATTAGTCGCGCATTGTTTTTAAATCGTTTTTAATATTTAATTGGATTTCCATTGAACCTTCTATAGGCCAGTCAATAAGTCGTTTAAAATGGCTGTTAGCGGACAAGCTGGAATTAATTTTAATCTGTTTGATTTAGTGTTAAGATACGTCTCTTAAAATTGCACCCCCTATAAAGCTCGGATTTGGTCGCCATCTTGAAAAAAAAAGAGCAAACAATTTTAATTTTATTCATTATTTGTAAATATCTCGGATATTATCAACTTTAGAGTGAAATATATCACCATCAAAATTGAAGGAGAGTAAATAATCTACAAGAATTATTCTATAAATTTTTCTCGTGCGACTACCTGTTTCGAGGTTATAGGCGTTGAAAGTTGGATATTCTGAGGACATTGCTATTTTTTTATTGCTGGAGTTCTTGAAAACATGCACATGTTTTTATAGATTGTCAATGTAGTTTCTATGGCAATTAAACATAAGAGCAGTACAAGATCTCTGGTTAAATTAGAAAAAATCCATCTAGAAGATCTGAGAAACATAGGAACTAGCTCCTTATCGACTTTCACTCTTCGATGAGATAGAAATGCATAAAACTGAAAAATGAGCCCTGTACGATGCGTTTGTGCCCATTGAAAACCTACTAGACTCTGAAAATACTCTTCGTGTGATAGACGGAGGATTTCTACTCCACAAAAATTGTCTCGCATCAACAAGAATTTTATTGTGCGATTTTGGACAAAGTATGTCGAGTATGCAAGACGTTACTCAACGAATGCAGTAGTTTTCGATGGATACCCGGAGGAAGAGCACCAAGACTGCTGAGCGACTTCACCGATTGAAGATTGGTTCATCAGCGGAAATACATTTTGATGAAAAAATTATAGAAACTGTATCCCAGGAGGAAGGTCTTGTCAAATGAGAGGAATAAATGTCGAATGATTTCGATGATGTGTAAACGATTAACGAACGGAGGTTTCAGAGTCAAGCTGGCTGCCAAAGATGCTGATACCTTAATTGTCAAAACTGCCATTGAAGAATCAAATCACTACAAATCGGTAAATATACTAGGCGAAGACACTGATTTATTGGTAATTCTTATCGCCTTGAATAAGTCTCGCTCTAACATTTATATTCTGAAGCCAGGCAAGGGAAAGACTCGGAGCTGGATGTATGCACCCCATAATATAAATTCGGATACTGCAATTAGGGACTACATTTTATTTATACGGGCATTTAGTGGCTGTGATACTGTTTTCGCATTATACAGACTACTGAAACTCATTACTTGTAAATGGACCAAAGGTTGTAATGTAGCTTGTAGCTATCGCAAAGCAGGTTTGCATTGCTCAGTAATGTGTGGTGTCTGCCAGGACAAATCTTGTTTAAATACTGTGGACGTGTCGAATTAGACGACGACGAGAACTTGCGTATCGATATAGAACAATCAATAGAACATTCTGAAGATTATGAACCAAATCCGGAATATGAGACAGATGTTGAAGGTCAGGTTGATATTGAGAAATTATTTTGAACAACCACCAACATCAAAATGGCAAAAACAATTATGAGCCGTCAACTTCAAAAGAAACTTGAAGTTAGTAAAGTTTGCATAGTGGATTAGACCTATTGGAGATACCACTTAAAAAACGCGCCGAGTACTCTACCTCTAGGTGGTGCGGAAGCAAATACAAAGTAAGCTACATACTTTCTTTACATGAGTAATAGAAATCGTATATAGTAGGAAAAATAATTTTTGTCGCATCGAACGTCAATAATAATAGAAAAAACAAACGATGGCCAGGAAACTAGCAACGATAGTGACAGTCAAAGATCTCAGTGACTGCTTCAACGACAGGCTTTTGTCTCTCACAGAAATGATGACCAAATCATCCTGTTTGATACATACAGGGAAAATTATCTCAAGGGTGCTACTAGGGATAAAATAAGGCAAGGAAAAGCACCGATTCAGTATAAGGTCAGCGATGGCATAAACATTAAACATATCCTAAAGAACAGGTTCCCTTCACCTGACAAGACAAAGGCTGACCCGACACAATATCTTGCTGCAAAGACTCTACAGTACAATAGTTCATCACCTGTTCTTCAGGGTGTACTAGGAGCAACAAAGACGACAACCGCGAAGAAGCAGACACACTGTTGATCTTCCAGGCTGTCCTGGCATCACAAGAAAACCCACCGGATGTAAGGATGGTTTTCTTCTCCCTAGATACCGACGTCTGGTGTTAGTCATAGCTAACTATCAACTCATGCTAAAGAATACGTGGATTTCGATGGTCTCTGGGATGATAGACATAGAGCCAATAAGGAGAGTCTTGTGGGCAGAAAGAGGAAAGACTTTGCCAGTCTTCCATGCGTTCACTGGCGCTGACAACACTGGAAGGTTCTCTCGTATAGGCACAGCAACCTGCTCCAAGCTTACATGGAGGCAACTCCAGATGTAACCAGTTCTCTGCAGATGCTTTCAGCAGAAGTGACCCAAAATATGTTCTCAACTCTTGCTAGGTTCGTCTATTTACCTTACTCTCCCAAAGGCATCAATATCAATAATATCCCGAACTGCGATGGCTTCGATTTTGTAAGCATACGACAAAGAGTTGGATGATCAGCTGAAACAAGCCATGCCAGATGTTCCTCCAGTTCAAAAGGCAATAATTGAGATGATTAGTTGTCAATGCAAAAGAGATTGTTCTTCTGCAAGGTGTTCCTGCCGATCAACAAGTTATCCTGTATCGATCTTTACCGGTGCGACAGTGACAATGATGATGATGATATATAAAGGCTCTCTGGTTGCTCAAAAAATTAAAACATTAAACTTGTTGTTCGTGTAAGAAAATGTGTATAAAAAGCCATACTTCACCAAATAAATAAATCAAAATGATTCTTAGTTGAATCTAGAGTATTTATTTGGACACCATTGCATTTACTAGCCCTGAAAATGTATGTATATTTTTATGTTGTTTAAAAGCTGAGATACTAACGAAAATTGCTTTCAATTCAGCATTTTGTAAAATCCAAGATGGTGGCCATGTAGGACTCGCGGCAAATGGAAACATTGTTTTTCTTATTGCTTATACTATAGCCCTTCCAAAAATGTACCTTTTTGAAACTCTCCAAAAAAATCCGGCGAAATTAGATTTTATCTTTAAAAAAGAGAAACATATATATTCGATGTTTAATGCTTAATTCTAATATCCAGGAGCGCCATCCAATTCATAATAATTATTTTGCTTTTCTGAGATTTTCACTAAAAACTAAATATATTCTGTTCCAGATGATGTCGCAGTCCTTTGCAGACAAGTATTCTGGGAGAATGGTAAACCGGTTTTTACATATACTAACCTAGATTTATCTACAATTGAGCGAGGGCTCAATAAAACAACGGTTTCTATCGCATCGCTCTCTAAGGAAGATTGTGAAGAAACGTTTCTACAAAAAGGTGCTTATGCAGTAGTAACCAAGTACGACTTGTGTACTCACAATTTCAAAAATGCTACAAAATCTACTTGCGACGAGTTTACTGGAGTTCCTCTATTCGGCGCAAACGATAATAGATATGGTTTTATTGGGTTTTCTTCTTCAAGAACTGGGTGCGATACTAGACTTCCAGATATTTATACAAACGTTGAAGCCTATAGTGACTGGCTGAAAGATCAAATGAGACCATGGCCAACAAATAGTTAGAATAGCTTTAGAGATAAATACGGGCCCCCCTCTGTATGCTTTGAGATATAGGAAAACCGAATATTTAAAGGGCATCCGAGAGTACATAATACTATAGCGGGTGTTGGTTCTCAAAGTCGAACATAGGCGATTAACATTGTATTGAACGTTTTTGCCGATTCCTGCACGCCAATTCAACTTACAGGGAAGGTAATGTTATCAATGGAAAGATAAAATTATTACGCATCAAATGATATCAATAATAATATTCAAGATGCGATTTTTATTTTAGAATACTAATTTAAAACTTGGGAATTTTTAGATATGCCATGCTTTGCTTTTCAAGTTCGATAGCATTTGTCAAAAAATTGGTAATTATTTGGCGTAAATCAGGTATTTTCTGTCAACGTCTGTTAGAATTATCTACAGAAATATGAATTATTTCAATGAAGAACAAGTGAATGCACTAATGTTAATTGCCTATGTTCGACTTTGAGAATGGACACTCGGTATACTCACTGAGGCACGCAATATTTGTTTACTTAAAACTGAGTTTACGTATATATGCCAAAAATAATAAAGCAGACATCTGTTTTGTCCAAAACAGATTCATTACAATTCGATAACATCTATTTGCTACATTAGGCTGATAGCATTTATAGCCGAGCTAGTACATCATGGTCGAGCCCATCTGGGCAAGGTACGTTAACTAGCAAAGCCATACCAGCAGTGTGTCGTATAAAATTCTTTGTATACCGAACTTGACTTTCAAAATGCTGTGATTCGTGTTAAACGTTTGGCTGTACTAAAGTATATTGTTAGTGACACTGTCAGCCTACGTCAAATTCGAGGTTAGGTTTACCGTCAGTTCGTGGCAGACTGACACAAAACCTAACCATCTTCTTCTTCTATGTCGTTAAATCCCAAATTAGACCTTGGTTCTCTTAATTTCTGTCTCCATGTAGTACCAGGTCTCTTTTTTGTATTAAAGTTTTTGTTTTTGTCACGTTAACATTAAGCCCAATACTTTTAGCATGTTTTCAGTTCTACGTAGGCTTGGTTTGTTGCCCCTGACTTTTGGCCCATATTACTGATATAATCCGAGTAGACGGCCACCTGCAGGGTTTTGTTGGCTAACAGGTTTTGTTTCCTATATTCATTTGCCTCATCACGTATTCCAAGGCTATGTTAAATAATGTAGGTGCCGCCTATCTCCTTGTTTAGGGTCTTTCGAAATGTTAAACATATCAGTTAATTAATTGGTTTTGAATACGTACTGCCGCTACCGTGTCAGCCATTGTTGCTTTTATAATCCTTATGTCATATTTAAATTCGAGCAAAATTTTAATAAAGTTTGTTTCTGTTAATCGAGTCGTACGCCTCTTTGAAATCTATCAATATGTTATACATGTTGTCTAAAATTGTACGGAACATGCTAATTCCATGAGTTGAAAAAGGTTAAAATACTGTTGGCAATAAAAGTAACCGAAATTCAAAATGCAATAACTACTTTGGTAGCTAGGCAATAAGTAGGTAGTAGTTACAATAGCTACGTCAATGTGGTGTTCCCAGGTATGCCTAAGATTATTTTAACCGTGAATAGTTGGTCTAGCGTGGAACTTCCGCGTCTGAATCTCTCTTGCTATTCGCCAATTGGGTGGACGTCAATTCATCATCAACTAATCCCTAGCAAATTTTGTAGGTCTTACTGATAGGCCAACTCATCACCGGCAGCAGATAACAACCGGTAAACTCATCACCAGAGACAGGCCAACTGATCACCAGCATTAATCCGCTAATTACCTCTTAATCCTTTTTGAAAATTTCAATGAAACTTAAATTGTCGCCCATCCATAGATGTCGTATGAAACTTCTACCCAGGTAAATAAATAAGGGAAAATTGGTGGAAACACTTTTTATTAAATTCATGAAAAATAAAACTATTTACACAATATCTACATAAGTAGGTACACATTTAATCGTTATTTTCAAACTACATTCGAAGCCGAAACTTTATACCTATGCCATACAAGCTTGACAAAGTCGTAAGCAAATATAACGCCGTCTTTCTGATCACCCAACTTTTCTCGTAAGAAATGTGATTAAAAATTTTTGTATTTGGGTGAGTATTCTAGAACGCATTAGAAAAACAAGCATGGAATGATTCGCATGGATTGGTTGTCAAACCTAAATGGCTTGAATAGGGGGAAAATAAAGATGGAGTGAAAGTCTTCCTCATTTTCACTAAATAATCGGCCATTCTACCGTACGCCTCTGGAGAAGGTAAATCATCCATAAAATTATTTACAAAACACTAACTAACTTTGAGAGGGAGGAAAAAGAGGTAATCCAAAAAGATGATGAAGCCACTTTGCATATGAGTGAGACTGTTTATAAATAGAAACCAATCCCAGTTGCTGGTATTTTTGTAGCAACTCTGAGTTAAGTGAAAACGAACTCAAATATAGTGACGCATTGCCAAACGTGAATAGATTGTTCAAAATCTAAAATTATTCTACACGGACTTAGAGTGAAATTAAATCATTCCGATGACTGTTTTAAATTTTCAAACGTTTTATATGTTTTTTTCGAAAAGAGGCAAAACGTAAGTGCTATATAATGACGTAATGACCATTACGTACGCAGTGAATGGTAAATAGTTGAAAAAATAATTTAGGGGCATATTTAAACCATGTAATAAGTGTCGGCTTCTAACAAGCATTTTAAGTTGGAAACACAACCAAATATAATAATTTTATGATTTTCGGTATCGTTGTCCAAAAGAAAACATTCTTCTCGATCAGTTTTTAACTTCATCGTATTCAAAACTTCGTGGTCTTTCTTTCGTAGATTGGTCGGCATGATGCTCAGACGACTTCGGTTTATGTTGTGTTTAATTAAATCCATGTCCTTCGTGGCGATGTTCACCTTGTATGTAGAGTGAGCGAGTTCCGAATTGATTATTTTCGCTGGTTTTCGCATAAAAATCGTCCGCAGCCTTAATTTTATACGATTTACTGATGGGTTGTCTGCTTAACTTCTGCAAATTCGGATTATGATTATGATTTAACTCGTACCAAAGTACTATGTCATCGTCTCCTTTAAACAAAACAAAAAATTAATTAATTAATTTAAAAAAATTAAAGAGGAAAAGTAAATTTATGTCACACGTGCGATCCTACGCAAACAGATTTGACTTGCATGTAACTGTCTGCCTAAGCAGATAAAATAGCAACTGTTGAGTATAGTATTCCAACCAGAAATTGGAAAGCTATTTAAAATCAGGCCAGCATTGAGAACAGTAAGTCACTTCGTAATTTAATTCATAAAATTACTGTTTGATTGTCATTCAGTGACACTTCGATAATAACCTTCAAATTTGACAGATGCAATGGGAAGTTTGGAACACATATACGTTTTTCAACATTTTCTATGCTACTATACGGTTTTAAAAACTCAACTAGCACCTACTTAAATCATGCACAATGTTACAATGCTTTAACAAAACAGTTACATGTACAATTTGCAAATGAACTGTCATTACTTGAAAGCTGATTGACATTAGAATATTATTTACTGATTTTATGAAACCAACTTAGACATGACTTACACTTTTCATGGTGTACTAGATTTTAAATAACTTTCCAATTTATGGTTGGAATACTATACCAATTATGACAACGAACTTTCAAAAGAAAAATTGTATATTCTTAAAAATGAGTAATAATGAAGCAGAAATTATAGCTATTATACTGCTATGTTATACGTTGCGGCACATAACTTTTTATGCTTATGTATTGTATACATACAGCGTATTTCTATTTAGTTTCAAACAAATTATCTTTTAAAATTAATTTAAATAATTCATTTACCCTTTAATAAATTATTACAGTTAAATTATTAAATAATTTTATCGTTCATTGAAATGTTAAACAGTGTTTAACATGATCGCGTCATCGAATGTAAAGAAAGATACATTTAACATGCATCCACTCATTTAACATGCATGCACTATAGCAACATCACACATATTCATGATAGTCCGATTTCGATTTAGCAGTTTTTAGTAATTATTATTGATTCAAAATTATTGCCTCAATGAACAATAAACTAATGAACGCATTTCGAAGGGTAACTGTCTTAATATTTCTCACATAAATTACCACTCTTGCTTCGCTGCGCTCGCTCGAGTGGTAACAATATGCTCGAATGTTAAGACTTGGTTACCCATCTAAATACGTTAATTACTATTAACTTCAGTAGAACATGATTACTGTCAAAACAGATCGGTTCTCGCATTCTAAATATTGTTATATCTGAAAATTCGTTTTTTGTTTAATGAAAACTTACTTCAAAACTTGTATGACACTTAATACAATTGTCAATGTGACATATATGTACTACGAAAGTGGAAATATATCAAAAATACCTATTCGTTACACTATTTGTCATTCAATAAACATGAAATAGTAAGTAGTCCATTTTTAATTACCTCACTTCACCTTCTACTGTTTTTTTTAGTTTTCTCATTAAATACCTGTAGCTCCAAATACGACGTTGACAACCCTAACAACGCAAACCTCGATCTGATGCAAATGACAAGACGTCACTCCAATAAGAAGCTCAGCAAAGTACAATACTATTAGATCAAAAACCTTTTCCAATTTTCAAGATGGTCACTCTAGAAACTTGATGTGTCTTACTTCCAGTCAAGGCAGCTCGCGCTATCCAATTCACATGATGTAATCAAACAACAATAAACCAAGTTCAACATCCAATTCCAGAAATTACTTCAATAGCTTGTAGTATTCCAACTTATGGTCCTCCTACCAT